>JAOEHQ010029723.1:0-13412 GCA_025447715.1 Asclepias incarnata | reverse complement strand
GCTACGCCCGTACCGTATCCAACCACCACCATCTCTTGGATCGTCGCCCATCAAATCCAAACCATTTCCAAATGCGTTTAGCCCCCAACCCCTATACAAATTCCTTGAGGTCTACGACCGATAAGAGCGAAGCCCCCCCTGAACGGGTTACGCATGTACCGTCTCCATCCGTTTTCAACACATAACCCATAGGAAAAAAAAATTAAAATTTTTTTTGGAATGGGTTTTTATTAAAAAAAAATCAAAAATAAAAAAAATAAAAAACCATACCAAAAAAAAAGTAAGAAGGGAAAATAGTGGATCTCACAGTTCTCAGCCTTGTTTTAGTTCTCACGTTAACCCTACCCTATATATATATATATATATATATATATATATATGAGAAAAGGGATTATGTGGCTGTTAGATACTTAAGCTTGGGTATAGAACCCCTCATACCTAAATATTTTAATATTTTTTTGTATAATGAATAAATGATGGGCCCCTGAATTTTATGGATTAAAAAACTAAAATGTGAGGGGTTCTATATCCAAGCTTAGGTATCTAACAGCCACATATTCCCTATCCTCATATATATTAATATTAGTTGATAAGTATAAGGTAAATTAAGATAGGAATTTTATTTTATTTAGATTAAAGGGACACGTATCGTTCAAATATCGTATCACATGTTGGTTAAATAGAAGGTTCAAACATAAAAGAACATATAGTTGATAGCATACCTGGTGGTGATGGTGGTTGTTGAAGTGGGGGAGATGGTTGTAAAACTGGTGGTGGTGATGGGTTGACAGTCTCATTAAAAAACTGAGATGCCTGATACCTAAAATTACACATGGGTTTAAGAATTCTCCCACCAGTATTCCCGTTCATAAACTCCGGTATCCTATTGATTGAATCCTCCAAGCAAGAATCGCAATCCCTTTCCGACAAGTCTGGAGTACACTGAACAAGCGCATATATAGTCAAGAAATCGGGTACGTCACTCGTGTTCCCAGTGGCAAATTTCAGTAGCGGACCACCATCCGCAGCCTTCTGTCTCAAGCCAGCTAGTAATGGTCTAAGACCTCCATTGAACCGATCAACATCACTAGTATTTTGAGGGTCTGATATAAACACATAAAACCTGAACCCAGTTTGTCGCAATATAGTTTGGTTGGAGTATTTCAAAATACAATAGTCGTAGTACCCTATTGCTTCCCTTTGGTTCGGGCAAATACTCCGTAACTTAACTACAGAGTCATTTAGACAACTCCGACATACATCTGGATTGACGTCGCCTCGACATAGGGCAACCGAGTTGACTCTATCGTTTCCTACGCCCGTGGACAGGTTGAAGAAACCAGAACCGGAGTTGGTGCTTGGTAGTCCGGAGAGCTAGGGTCGTGTCTAGATTTCTTCTATACGTGCTGTTCACGGTATAGTTAAAGGCGTCGTCACAGAAATAGGAAATGAAGTCAGGTTGAGCCAATGTGGTTGTATTGACTAAATATATGAACATAAAAGAAGACCACAGGAGTAGTTTTACATAGAGTATGAGCATTTTTTGTATTTTGGTTGTGGTTGATGAATGAGGAAAAGATGATTGCATGTGAATTTAAAGAGTTGGTCATTAATAGGAAACCTAACCATCTTCTTATTGAGTATTGACTGGGTCAGAGAAGAAAGGTAAGCAACGAAATTAATACGCATGAAGGAAAAACAACACATATTCTGATATTCTTGTCCAGTTGATATCTATGAATAAGGTTCTATTATGGGTTTTTCTAATATATGTCCTTAAAATCACACGTAAAAATGCATTTAATACAATTGAACGTGAGTATAACAGCATCTATGTTACATAATGAATCACAAATGGTTTGTATATTTTGTTTGACCATATTATGTATTCATTTATTTATTTTTTGTTTGATAATTTAACAACACTAGACTGGTGTCCCCGCGATGCAGCGACAATGGTGGTAGCGGCGGCGGTGTAGTGGTGGCGGCGGCGACTGGTGGTGATGGCGGCGGTGATGTGGTTATTAATATTAATGTAATTGATGTAAAAGGGGTAGTGCAGTTATTTTAGGAGTTGAGAGATAGATGTTGTAAATTATTTCATTAAGGATATTTTAGTTATATTGGTTAATTATACAAAGAAATTTTTTGAAGCTGAGTGACATTTTAAATATTTCAAAGACAGAAAAGTTGAAAAATAAAAATCGTTGTTATTTTAATAAAGAGTATAGATAAGTATACGTCTATATTTTAAGAATTAATGATGTGTTGGGTATAATACAATATTAAAAAAATTATGAAAGTGTGATCATATTAGAAAGCTTGCGAACCACAAAAAAAACATTTTTTTTTTTTGAAATGTAGTTTTTATTTTTATATGGATGTGTCCGTTTACAAAGAGTACTATATAAAACAAGCATATATGAAATTTGTTCGCATATACTCAAGTAACATATTACAATCTATAATTTTTTAAATTTTCATAGGTTAATCTATGAACGTGTAAACATATTTGTTAACGAACCATAAATGCATAAAAATGAATTTGAACCATAAAATTTCTTGTTGGTGCATGTATGAACTTCTCCGTTCACAAGTGTATATATCCAATCATATGTTAAAAAATATGTCGATATTCATATAAGAACAATAAAAAAAGTTGAAAATCTGTTACAACAAGTGATGTTTGATATGTTAACATGTGGAAAAAAAAAAGTATCCATATGTGCATGGTATGTAATAACACAATGTTCACATATGCATGGAATATAGTAATTCAAATCTAATAACACAATGTTCACATAAGCATGAAATATAGTAATTCAAATACAATAAAACTTATAAGATCAAAACAAGTGATGTTTGATCTTTGTAGACTTCTGTAGTTGGTTTCGGTCTGCGAGGTAGGCCTAAACCGAGGGGAGGTTACTCTAGCGTTTTTGTTACCCCAAAATAGGTTTGCCTGTCGGAGGACATCACCAATGAGAGGACTCGTAGAGGACTAGGGTTAGTTTTAGAAGAATACAGTAGATAAGTAACCCTTGTAGGGGTTTCGGGGGGTTGATTTTTACAGTTAGGTGGCCAAATCTTAATTTGTAATATAGTTGGTGTAGCACCTGTTATCTTATATGGGCTCGTCTGATCTTAGGCCTTCCTAGTATAATCGACTATATGTATTTATGTCTTTCATTCGTTTTATGCTGCTCGTTAATATGCTCTAATAAGCTCTTATCTGTAACGTTCTGTGGGATATGTTTTTATGCCTGTTTATATAATCTATCTTAAATGTAGCTACGCGATATTCAGTCGTCAGGTATGTTTCCATATCCCTTACACTTTATTATTCTTTCCCCTTTTGGAAGCAGTCTCTTTACCTTTGAGTAGAGACAATACATCTTCCATATCCCGCTCCGGTGGGATTGGGTACCGTTGTTGTTGTTGTTTTCGGTTGGTGTTGTTGATGAAAAGTAAAAAATATAACATGATTTTCGTCATTTAAAAAAAATAAAAAAATTCCTACTCACCGGTTTAAAACAAAACCCTTACTCACCGGAACTCAACAAATCTCCGGCTAATTCAGGTTTGCATTTATTCTCCGATTATCATTTCCTTTTTTAAATACACAGTATATGTATGTAATGTTTAAGCCTTAGAATTGATTATTGATTATTATCACAAATCCATCCTTTTCTTCAACAGTAAAAATAAAAAATAAAAAATGAAGAAGGCATTACTGCCTGTAAAAAAGGAAAAAATAATATCAGGAAAAGAAGCATTAACGAAGCTATTGCGATGGCATTTTGGTCATTCCGATTATAGAGGAACACAATTGGATGCCATTCAATCTGTTCTTTCAGGTCTCATTTCATTTCATTACATTACATTCACTCTCTCTCTCTCTCTCACACATACATATTATATATTATATATATAGATATATACCTGTAGATTTATTAAAGTAGATTTTTTTTTTTTTTTGATATGAAATTTTGGAGTAAATTGGTGTTGTATGCAGGAAGAGATTGTTTTTGTTTGATGCCAACTGGCGGTGGGAAGTCGATTTGCTATCAAATCCCTGCGTTGGCCAAACCCGGGATTGTGCTTGTTGTGTCTCCGTTAATAGGTGAGAAAAGCGTTCGTTGGTCGTAATATTGGATGTTTATTATTATTATTATAAAGGGAAAAGTGAATGGAAATGTACTCAATTGTCGTCCGATGTTTATTGTATGTATCCAACTTACAACGCTTCTATCATGTGTATTTAACTTTCAAATATTGCTATTGTATGCAACTGGTAGTACTTTTCTTGTATGGATGCACGTGGAGTGGCACCTTATATGGATATATGTCAACGAAAGTACCATCAAATATATACAATAGCAATATTTAAAAGTTGAATACACACGTTAAAAGCGCTCTAACTTGGGTACATAGAATAGACTATGGACTAAAGTTGAGTACATTTCTATTCCCGTAGCCCTAATATCAAAGTGGAAAGCTTGTACTACACAAAATTTTTTATTTTGTTTTTAATGCTAGGGTTCGACTAACTTGATTGAATGAATACATTGTTTTGATATGATCGTAGCGTTAATGGTGAGTGTTTATTTCTTCAAGTTTTCTTTGAGATGTTATTATAGGTGGAAATTTTTTGTAATTTATGTATGTTGTATCTTTGCACCAGGAAAACCAAGTTACGGCGTTGAAGGAAAAAGGGGTTGCTGCAGAATATCTTTCGTCGACTCAGACTACACAAGTTAGAAATAAAGTAATGTCTAAGTTTAGTATATTTGCTTGCATATTTGAAGGCTTCGTGTAGTTTTGTTAGTAGATAATGTTTATGTATGTATGCTTAAAATATTTTTAGATCAATGGAGAGCTTGAATCTGGAAAACCGGCAATAAGGTTGCTCTATGTAACACCAGAATTGATTGCAACAACAGGGTTTATGTCCAAGCTGACAAAACTACATGAAAGAGGGTTGTTGAATCTGATTGCTATAGATGAGGTTTGAACTTTTATCGGTCAATAAGAGATGATATATCTGACTGATTCATCATTGAGATTTAGTTACAATTATTCAAGTTTGCTCTACTTTTCAGGCACATTGCATCTCAACATGGGGGCACGATTTTAGGTTGTGACTTAAGTTGGTACATAGTTTAATTATTATCAGTCTTAGAATTTTGTGGTCCTTAATTCAAGTCGACAAATAATGCAGGCCTAGCTATAGAAAGTTAGCTTCTTTGAGGAAACGTCTGCCAGACATACCAATATTAGCATTGACAGCTACTGCTGTTCCCAAGTGAGTCTTCTAATTTTTACCATGTACCTTTTTATATTGAAGGTTGGTATCACCATGTTTCTGGCCATACTAAAGTTCATTTTCCTTTGTTATTTGGAAAAGCACCCTCAAATCTAAATTTAACTTCTTTTTATGTAAAACAATGTATGTGTAATAACTTGTTATCTTTGTGAAACATAAAGCGTTGTTATGGACATCTGTATTGGTTCGACTACAATTACCACCATCCCCAACTTCTTCAGCAAGTTATTATATTTGTCTCTGTACAGTGTATAATTTTGTTGGAGATATTATAGACATCCTGATTTCATATTCCTATGCAGGGTTCAGGCGGATGTGATTGAGTCCTTGAACATGGAGAATCCTCTGGTCCTGAAATCATCCTTTAACCGCCCAAATATATACTATGAAGGTTGGCTTATTTGGTTGGTTTTGTTGTCTTTGGCTTTTTTTTTGGGTAGTGGGATACCCCAATGATTTTGTTGTCTTTGGCTTTTAAAATATCCTTTGTTCGATCTTTACCGAAGTCCAAATTCAAGTTATCTTAATCATTTCCATTTGTTTTCCTCCGAGAATGCATCTGTATTTTTCTGTTTTGCAGTTGATTTGGATGCCATTGACTAATTTTTTTACTTTTTTTCTACAGTTCGATTTAAAGACCTCCTAACTGACCCATATGTTGATCTGACGGATCTTATTAAATCTTGCGGAGATGTCTGTGGGATTGTCTACTGCCTTGAACGTACAACATGTGATGATTTGGCTTCTCATTTATCAAGAAATGGCATTTCTTGTGCTGGTACATAGTTGTTAACCGTCTTTCTTTTACTTAATCTTAAGGTGTTACTAACAAACATGTTTTTTATATCGTTATTTTCTTCCAGCATATCATGCAGGATTGAACAACAAATTGCGGACCTCTGTTTTGGATAGTTGGATTTCTGCTAAGACACAAGTTGTAGTGGCTACAGTGGCTTTTGGGTACGGTTAATTATTCTACTGTTACAATTAAAGCAAACATATAAACAGGATTCATTCATGGTTTTCTTTTCATTCTGGTTACTGGTCTGGAGCATTTCTGGTACATTCTAACTAAATGCGCAGTGATGTGCGTTCAGGATGGTATGCTACTCTTCTAATAATACAACGCCTTGTGTTTTTTTTTGTTTTTTGAAAGTTTTTCTCCAAAAGTATTGGCTAACCAGTCATGCTCAATAATATCAGGGTATAGATCGGAAGGATGTTAGGATTGTTTGCCATTTCAATATTCCCAAGTCTATGGTATCCTTCTATCAAGAGTCGGGTAGAGCTGGTCGTGACCAAAAGCCCTCTAGAAGTGTACTATACTACGGCATAGATGATCACAATAAAATGGTTCCATTTGCCTTCTTACTTATGTTATCGATTTTGTTGACCACTCAAATTATTTACTAACTAGTACGAGGCTTGCAGCAATTTATTTTGAACAAGGAAGAGAGCAAGAAGTTGCAGTCCTCTGGGTCGCAAGATGAGTCATCTAAGAAGTCACTTGCTGATTTCAATCTGGTAATCTTGCACCAGTTTATAGAGTTGTCTCATAATGGATGGTACTAACTACTAAACTTCGTATGATTTTGATTGATACTTGCAGATGGTTGAGTATTGTGAAACATCTGGTTGTCGTAGGAAAAAGATTCTTGACAGTTTTGGGGAGCAGGTAGCTAACTGCAAGTCATATCATCCTTATTTATATAATATTTAAGTGTAGCAACTTCTTACATACTACTCATGCAAATCAGGTATCGACATCACTGTGTAAGAAAACATGTGATTCGTGTAAGGATCCAAATTTAGTAATGAAGTACTTGGAGGAGCTTAAGGCCATATGTTCTCTTCGTAGTAGAATTGGATCCTCACAAATTTTTGTAAGCAGGTAATAGTTTTTTTAAGAAGAAGGCTATACTTGTATTTTATAAATAGTTATTATGTGTTGATGCATGTTTTTTCTATCTCAGCTCCTCAAAGCCGGCTGATGACGTAGACTTCTCAGAATACTGGTCTCGTGAAGAGGAAGCAGTTGCTTCTGAGGATGATATATCTGATGATGATGGTAAACATTTTGTTCCTTGCGTTTAAAGATCGAGTATTTCTGGGAGATCTCTATTTCATGCTTATAAGTTGATTATATTGTTAACCTAGATTGTGAGCTTGTGTTTCTTAAGTTGAAAATTTTACTTCCAGATGGCAACGATTTTGTGGAAGGCCTTACACAGTCAGCCTTACCATCTAAATCAAGACTTAGTGAAAAAATGGAGCTGTTGCAACGAGCAGAAGAAAAATACTATCAGAATAAAGATCAAGATAAACAGGTAATTATTATATTAAAGGAAATCATTTTGAAGAGGATAATTTTCTCAACGAACATTAGAATTTTAAGATTCTTTATTTATTTATTTATTTATTTATTTTGTGTGTGTGAACATATTTCTAGGGTCTAGTCTAACCTTTGTCCATTGACATACTTTCAGACCCATAAACGAGAGAAATATGCTATAACTGAAACCACAAGGGAGTCATGCAAGCAAAGATTGGTCAATGCATTAAAGCAAACACTGCAGCGGCTCGACAACTTGGTGTATGCATACTATTGACTCTCTTTCTGATTAGCTGGGAAATGCAGAATCTAGTCTTTAAATTGCAACTTATGTACATATTGTTATGCCTTATGTACAGGATTGACCCTGAAACATCTTCCATGTTCTTTGAGGATCAGTGCTACAAAAAGTATGGGAAAACAGGGAAGTCATTTTATTTATCACAAATGGCAAGTACTGTAAGATGGCTTTCCACGGCTAAGGCTGCAGACATAACATCTAGGCTTGCCATCACTGGTCAGAGTCCTACTTTAATTAATGCAACGGAAGTGGAACCTTCACCTTCTGTTTCAGATCAGGTAACGAAGATGATGAATGAAAAAGATCAGGGAAACCTTACATCAAGTCCTTCACGGAGCACCTACAATGATATAAAGCTGCCTCCCATCCCATCTTTCTCGGAATTTATCAACAAAAAGAATATAAAAGGTAGTAAATCATCAACATTGAAAAGGGAGTTATCATATGGAGTCGATAAGAAATCAGACAAAAGAAGCAAACTTCAGTAGTGTCAACTGTTCTCCATTTTTTTTTATGGTATGTATACTCTCAGTTGATTCTTTTTGTAACTTTTTGCACTTATTTAATTATTTTTACTCGAGTAATATCCATCTTGCCAATCATAATGGTTCTCATTACGTAATTGCTGCTTTTTAAGGCTCTTGTTTTTTATACTTTAAGATTACAACCTAAAACAGTTATTGCGGAGAAACCCTCCTATGAAGTTAGGGTTGGATTCGATGGGTAGCTTGCCTATGAAACTGTTATTCAAAGTTCCCAAGTAAAGATTTCCTTCAAACTCTAGGACCGATGTAATAAAGGACACCACCTGTCCACTAGAGTCATCTAATCTCTTGATAATCCTTCCATCACTTCCCACATTTATTGCCATTACGCTTCTGTCAATTGCTTTAATCTGATCAAACAACTTCGGAAACATAGCTAGAAGGTGTTTAATTACTTTGGAAGAATGCATAAATCTCATATGGCTTGAAGTTAACTGCATCAAGTAACCCTTTTGGCCAGCTATCCAACATGACCCATCAGGAGCAAGTTATAATTCAAATTCTTGATTCCAAGCATATAAGACTAACGACCTTATGTTTGCACCATTCATAAGAGTTGCTAAAGCTGTCACTTCACTATCTTTACTAACAAACCCTGCACCATCACATGAATTTTCACCAAGATTAATTTTGGCCCGAAAAACTTGAAGCTTAAAAGAGTACCTGTTTGCCGTCACACACAATCAGATCACCTGCCCTTGTGACTATCAAACCCAGTAAGGTATCTTTGTCGTGTATCATCTTCCAGTTCTCTCATGTCCCCCTTTTTATGCAATCTTTTGATCCACCCATCTCTGGTGGCAGTATACAGCATTCCCTTTTGGTCCGCACACACATCTTCTGGTTTCTTCAGTAGCCCTTCACCGAGTTTAATTGCTTTCTGTAAGGAAACCACCACCATTAGAAAACACACGGTAAAGTGAAAGTTTATTCAGAAAGCTCGCCTGCAAGTGAAAGATCATTCAGAAAACACAGTAAGAAAAACACCTCCATTAGAAAACGCAGAATAGGTAAAAGTTCATTCAGAAAGCTCACCTGCAAGTGGTTGTTGGGGGTGAAAAGTGGCGATGAAGTGGCTGCAGGATGTGGATATTAGAGAGTAGAAGAAACTTTGAAATGCAATTGCAAGTACAGAAACAATAATAAAGCTTGCCGTAAGGACAATTTATACCCCATAACTGAACTTGACTGGCTGTTCCGGAATGGGATGAAGTAAAGCGCTCTGGTGATTATAGTTCAAAGACTGAAAAATATTCTGTATGATCATTATGTACCAGACCATTCATGAAATTTTCCAATATCTGGTAGGGTTGGGTTGATGGGTTCTTGGTCAAACAGGTCTTGTCAGTTTTTCTGTCTATGTTTCCTCATTCTGACGCTAATCAATAGGTTTATTACGTGGGATGTTAGGTTGGTTATTAAGGTGTTCAATAGTTCTACATCTCACCTCCCAATCTCCCATACCCCACCCCCAGCGGGATTGGGTATCATTTTTGTTGTATTAAGGTGTTCAAAAGTTTCATCTACTAGTCATCTTATTGCTTGTCATGTATCGGCTTATATCTAAGTCATGATGCCGTGTATTGAACTTTCTGTCTGTTCCATACGTGTATCTAGTCTAGCTTTCGTCATTGCCAACGGTTCATTGATTCGTTGGTTTCATCAATCACATGTTTAGCTCAACAAATTTTCAGATTCAGTGGTGCTTGAGTTTGCTATTAGATATAAACGCCTAACATTATGTGGTTTTGTTAGATAACAGCAAGATGGTGTTACATGACTAGTGCAGTGACACTAGCATTTTTACTTTGGAGAGACTGAAAAAGTTAGATTCGTACAACCAAGCAATTGTGTAAGGGTAGTGTTGCAATGGCCAGTTTTTGCTCTGATAGCTAGTTATTTTTTATTGACATATTTGTGAGTGTTAATGTTATTCTTTAATGTAACATGTTGCGCTTTCACAAGTTATTACAAGTTGAGGTGTTTGTTTTTACACATTTAGATCGTAACCAACCGAACACCGTTATTGAAAATAAAAGCCTTATGGTAGAAACCATCTTATAAAATCGGGTATTCAAACTACAGTTCTACTTGGGAGCTTTCCTACAAAATTGTTTTTTAGACTTCCGAAATAAATATTTCCCTCAAACTCCAGGACTGATGTGACAAAGGAAGCCACCTTTCCGTTAGGGTCATCCAACCTCTTGAGAATCCTTCCATCACTTCCCACATTCAACGCCATTGCACTTCTGTCATATGCTTTAATTTGATCAAACAGCTTCGGAAACGTTGCTAAGAGGTGTTTAATTACTTTAGAAGAATGCACAAAGTTCATCCTGCTCGAAGTGAACTGCAGCAGGTTATTTTATGGTTAGCTACAAATCACAAGTCTTGTTTTTCCGTTAGAAAGTACAAATTAGTTGAATACCTGAAGGATGGCTATCCAATACGAACCATCAGGAGCAAGTTTAATGTTATCTGGAAATCCGGGAAGATTGTCGATTAAGGTGTCTATTGTTCCTCTCATTTCACCCTTAATCCAGTACTTAAAGCACCTAAGCCTGATACAAAACGGAGGCAAAATATATGATCTTGTTTTTCTTTGAAAATATACATAATTTTTTAGGTTTAATTTAAATTTTCACTTACTTCCATGTTTCACAAATCACCAAAAACTCTTCACCCGGAGAGATAGTCACTCCGTTGGGGAAGCAAAGCCCGTCCAGCACCAATGATGTTTCCTTGGTGGATGGGTCATACTTAAGAAGCTGGCCATGGGGTTTTGCCTCAAGCATATCTAGATACCAGTTATGCAACCCATACTTGGTGCTGGGAATACTGAAGTATAAGCTCCCATCGCCTGCTTCAACAACATCATCTGCAAACCTGATGTTTGAAACTTCAAGTTAAATTACACATCCTTGAACCAACACCACGCGGGTTCAAACATTCAAATCACGGAGCATACCTTATCTTTTCACCATTCAAATGAGTCGCTAAAGCCGTCATTTCACCATCTTCACCAACTTTAATTAAACCCTGCATCATTACATCAAAGTCTCATTCGAGTCGAGTTTTGAACCAAAAAATTACAAGTTTTAGGAGTTAAAAAGAATACTTCGTCTGTATCACACACTATCAAATCACCAGCCTTTGTGAATTTCAAACCAAGTAAAGTAGGTTTGTTATGTATCCTCTTCCAATTCTCCCATGTCCCATTAGTATGCATTCTTTTGATCCATCCATCTCTGGTAGCAGTATACAACATCCCTTTTTGGTCCACACACACGTCTTCGGGTTTATCCAGCATCCCTTCCCCGAGCTTAATCGCTTTCTGAATCGAAACCACCTTTAGAAAACAAAATCACATGGTAACATAAAATTGATCATGAAGGCTAAAGCTCTCACCTGTAAGTGGTAATTCGGGGTGAAAAAGGGTGATGAAGGATCTGCACGAGGTATTTCAAGTATGTCCGGAGATATTGGAGAGTAGAAGTATACTTGAAGTGTAATTGCAAGTGCAAGAACCAAAATAAAGCTTGCTGTAAGAAGACCATACTCCATATCTTAACTTTTTTTTTTTTCCTCTGAATGTGATGAGATGAAGTTAGCTTGTGATACTAAGAATATGTAGTATAGGATCTCTGATTTATAGACTGGACCATTTTGGAGTTTTCCAAAAGCATGGTCTGTTAGCAACAAGTGTCTATGGCTTGGCAAGATGTATGGGTGGGTTGGATAATGGGTTAAAACATTCTAGTTAAAATGTATATTTTATATGGGTCGAAACGGGTTGTGTCAGTTTGAATAATTGGTTTATCTATCAAGTATAATCATGCATTTTCACACACTTCTACTGTATGCATCTATCGTTTCAAACGTATTAAAATGTATTCATTTTTATATTTCATACCATCGTATGCACGACGACTTAAATTGGTGAATTGTTTTTTTAGATTATGATTTAACAATTTATTATTAGAAATTCTTCTTGATTTTTGTTTCATCAATTTGGCGGGTTTCGATCATTGGGCAGATGGTTGAGTGAGCAAATTCAATTTGAAGTGTGAGATAGATCAGTGATGTTTTCATTGCCACATAAAAGATGGGCAAGTCAAATGGTAGGGTTCTTAAATTTGACAAGGATATCATGGTCGCATTCTTTGGTCGAAATAGAAGGAGCTTTTATTTTATCTTAGTTTGTGTACTAAAGTCCGCCACCGGTTAAATGACATGTGATCACAAATTCCGTCCCCTAAAATGACAGTGATGGGACGATGGTAAACACCATTGGATTCATTATATCCAGCAATCACCACATCACTATGAACCAACAAACCAAACGACCAAAAACTCATTTAAACTAGATCACAAAATGAAAGAAAATAAAACAAATATGTGATTTTCAATTTTCGGAAAAGGGGTTGTCTGCAAAAGCTGGAAAAGAGGGTTTGCGATAGGTGGTGATGGTGATGGTTGTTAGCGGCGATGGTAGCGTAGGGTTGCGCCAAGCTAAATGAGAGGACCGGAATATGATGAGTGATGAGAAGAAACTACGAGGAGTAAATTAGTGAATATTTATGGGTGTGGTCTTAGGTCATCTCCAACTAAAAAACCTAGTTTTAACCCTCCATCAACTTTCACATTGAACTTTCACGCTGAATATTTTTACTCTTAATTCTTCAGTTTTAAACACCAGTTTTATAGCCCAACTTTTTAATTAAAATACACATAAAAACAATTAAAAAGAAAAAGAAAGAAAGAAAATGCTCCTCCTTTCACCGTGCTCCCCTTCACACTAGGGCTGTCAATGGGTTCGGGTTCGGGTTGGCGGGTTCGGGTTGGCGGGTCGAAAATCTCTGACCCTAACCCGACCCACTAAAAGTTTCAGGTCAGAAATCTCAACCC
>JAOEHQ010029712.1:0-13412 GCA_025447715.1 Asclepias incarnata | reverse complement strand
GAATCGGGTTTGATCAACGGGATTAAAAACCGGGTTTGACCAAACCCAAACCGGTTTGAAACCGATTTTTGGTCAAAGCTGGACCGGGTTTTTTCCGGTTTTTTTGACCAAAAACCGAACCCGACCCGGTCTCTACCCGGTCCGGAAACCCGAAAACCAAAACCAGTTTCAAATCGCCGGGTTTTCCAAAACCCGAACCGGTTTTTGTAAACCCGGTTTTTATAAAACCGGTTTTCCCTAACCGGTTTTTTTGTGCATCAGTACATGAAGGCATAAGCCTTGCAAATTATTACTACTATTGATAGTTCTTTTGGATAATTCCTTGCATTGCATGTCGTCCAACATCTTTTAAGATGACACTTTACTTGGCCTACTATACGTCACGGATTTCAGTGTCGGCCCAACATCACTATGATCATCATGCGTCAACTGGAGCAGGTCACAAAACCTCCACAAACGTGGGTGCATTCCTTGCCCGATTTTCTTAAAATGTGTTCTCTAATTACCAAAACAAATGAAACTTCAGTGTTTTCATAATGAAATATAGGTTCGTAGTTCATGTCATACGATTAGTAGGTTAGTAGTTCATGTCATACGATTAGTGGTTTAAGGTCATGGGCCGTGATTAGTGGTTTGTGTTTGTGGTCGAATTGGTTCGCTTGATCCGTGATTTGTTAGTTATGATTGATGTTATGCAAGGCTTGGTGGTGGAGATTTCTTTGATTTATGTTAAAAATAGAAACCGATATAGGTGGTCAAGGAGAATTGTTAGTACTGGTTGGTCTCAATAATATAGTAAAACCAGGGCTTGCCCAAAAGTATATTTGGGCTAAGCATCCGTTTTAGGCCCCCAAAAGTCTAGGGCCCCAATATTTTACATAATGGGCTTAATGTTTTGTATATTTGGGCTTAACGTTTTGTATATTTTACCAAATAAGAGTTTCAGCCTTCCTTTTAAAAAAATCCCTAATCGACACTCTACAGAAACCTCACACAGCTCTCAAGCAGAAGGCAGCACAAGCGTAGGTACCCCTTTTTTTTTTTCTTTCTTTGTTTACTTTACTTTGTAAGCTAATAAACTAGGCCCTCAAAATTGATCTCGCTTAAGGCCACCAAAAAGCTTGGGTCGGCACTGAGTAAAACTATATTGTTTTAAGAATCCAAAAACGATTAGTACCGGCCGGTCAAATTATCAAGTAGGTTAGGGGATAGGCGTGGTGATTCCATACCCTCTTACCCTCACCAAATCTCACCAATCACAATAAGTCATATCAATTTAACCATCTTACCCTCAAACCCTTAGAAATTAAGTGACCTCTCTCACTCAAACATTGTTCCTCTAATCACACACTCTCTCCTAGGGGTGTCAAAAATAATCGTACCCAAATAACCCGACCCGACCCGAATGAGTTTGGGTCATATGGGTCACCTTATTCTGATTTATGTGGGTTATTTGGGTTTTATATGGTTTGGTATATGAGTTAAACATAAAAAGATTTGGGTCACCCGAATAAGCGTTTTTTTTTAATTATTATTTGATATTATTATTAGTAAAAGTGTAAAACTATATTGTCTATCAACCACCTTTATAGTTTATACTACTTGATTAAAAATTGAATATGCACTTTTATATTTTTTTTAAAAAAAGCTAGTTACTTACAATAAGAAATACAAGTTGTCATCCATATTTCATAACTCCATATTCTTAAAAATTATACACACGTTTTCTGTTTCGATTCGCAAATCCAAACCAAACCAAACCACACTTGCCTACAACTTATGATCCTATCACAAGTTGTCTTCCTTACATAACACAATATAAAAGTTTTAAGAAAAATCTCTAACAATCAAAAGCCAAACACTTCCCAAATTTATTTGCTTAATATTTATTTGGATTTGAATTTGGATACCGGAAACCCGACCCGACCAACCTGACCCAAATAACCCGAATCCAAATAACTCGAATCTTATTCGGGTTGGGTTACAGGTTAGTTTATACTCATGAAAAATCAAATAACCCGACCCGAATAACCCGAAACCCAAATAACCTGACCGAATAACACCCCTAATACAAACTATCACTATGAAAACTTATTTGTGAAGATTTTAACTTATTTTTCAAAAAAGTTTAAGAATATTTTTTATTTCTATACATAAAATTCTAAATTATATTATTTTTATATAGAAAACTCTAATCCGAGTACTCCCCGCCTAGGTTGAGTACTCTCAATTTTATAATCAACCGACCTAGGAGCGTCTAGCGACTTCTGCAACCATGTAATGTTATCATAAAAATAATTAAAAGAATTTTTTCAAAAAAAAAAAAAATATTACAAAACTGGTTGAACTGGAAGAAATCAGCCTAAATCCGAAAAACCAGCCGATTCGACACAGATAAAGTATTAGGCACCGCTCAAAAAAGCTGGTCAAACCGACCAATTCGAATCAATAATTCCTAGTGTAATGTGTTTTTAATTCCCATTGTAATGTGTTTTATTAATAATAAAAGGTGTTTCTTTAATTATGTGTAAAAAAAAAAAGGAAATAATAAAATATTTAAGGATGAGGTGAAGAATAGGGTTTAATATGTGAGGGTGTTCTTAAGGGTGTTTTTGAAAAGAAAAAACTGATGTGATACTGATGTGGCTGAAAAAAATAAAAAAAAGAAGTGGCTTCCTACAACAAAAAGCCTAATACGTCTTGGGACAAACTACACTAGCATGGTCTGGCCTGATGCCCTTTGACTTTGCTATGTATATAACCATTGTTAGTTTTAAAAAACTAACCTTATATGATATATCCATATAAATTTCAAAACAAAAGTAAAAGAAATAATTGTTCCATCTTCATACTGAAAGATAATGTTTTAAAGATCATTGATCATACCTTACGTAAGGGGTTTTCGGTAGGAGTGAATGGAAAGGAAAGAAAGGGAATGGGAATGGGAATGACTTCTTTTGTTTGATTGGACAAGAAAATAGAAATGAAAAAGGAGGAGGGGGAATGATTTCCATTCTCCCCATTCCTTACAAATTGGAGAGAATGGTGATAATGGAAATGTTTTTGTTTTTTATTTATAAGTTTTGATGGCTTTATCTATTAATCTTAATTATTTATTAAATGATAAAATAATTAACTTGTAAAAAAATTATTATTTTTTTCTTGTTACTTTTGTTCATTTTTTTTGTAATTATCTTATGATCATTATTTGTTTATATCAAACAATAGAATATGTTCTCTTTCTAAATATTCATTCTATTTCCCATTTTTTTCATTCTCTATTTCGTTTTCATTCTCTACGATTCTCTCCTACTAAACAACCCCTAAATGTTTGACCAAGAAGTAAGTCACTACAAGAAAATGTGGCTTTGGCGACACAACACTAAAGAGAGCCGTTGAATCTTCGTGTCCTAAAGTTTTTGGCGACGATGCTTTGTGGGTCCGACGTTCGAGTCAAAATGAAAAATTCTTTGGCGACAACAATGTCGTTGTCGTACTCTTTTTTGACTTTCAAAGTCAAAAGTCAGGTTTTTTGTCGTTTAGCGACGTAATTTATATCGTCGCCGAACCTGTTCGTCGCCAAAGCCATATTTTCTTGTGGTGAGTGTCAATTAGTTCGTTTATTTGCATCAAATTATAATATATGATCAGGACATATCACTACAAGGAAAGCCAGATTTGTGTCGTCGCCGTACGTATGTCCAGCTTGTCGTCACGAATACTTTCCGCTACGACAAGTCAACTCATATATATCAATGTTGTCGGATCTAATTATCGTTTAAGTATTATAAACCTCAATTAATTAGCGTAAATGTTAAACATCATATAGAATTTCATGTAGTTTGTAATATTGTACTAGAAACAATAAGTGACGTTCGTTAAATAAATCACAATAGGAAATAATGATAAATGGACACAATTTATATATAAAGCTAAAGACAAAAGCCATAAGTGTAGGGGGGTAAAACATGAACCTTGTAACATTAACAAGGGTATTATTCATAAAAGGACAATAAAATAACAACACAATTTTGGGTCATCTTCCCCATCATAATTCTGTGTAAATTAATTTAATTTGCAGCCATTGAAGTATAAGTTGAAGCAAGCTTGGTTTTCTAATCTAACTTTCAATATATATTTACTTCCAAAATATTACTTTGTACATCATAAAATTAACATTCATATAATTATACTAGAAGTGGCCCCAAATGAACTTAGGAGATCGATCGATATATAGATAAATTGAGGGAGGGTAAAAATGTAAAATTTGAGATGGCAAATAAATTTCCTTTTATAGGCTGTTTATCTTTTGCTCAGGAGTGGCTGCTTCTTTCCACAAACATGCAAACATTATTTGTCATATATATATATAGAAGCATATGGCTATGCATGATCACAGTACTACACCATACATACACATATTCACATATACATTATTACATATATACATAATATATTGAGAAGAGAAAATATTTACAAAGGCGGTGTATTAAAAGATTTTTATATACATACATATTCAAAGCTAGGTAATTTTAGGAGAAGACACACACACACACACATATATATATATATATATATATATAAGCAGCATGCATGTATCACTAACAAGGAAAAACCCTAATTCATATACAGACAAAACGAGTGATATGATCCTCATATATTCTAGTGGTGGCAACCAATAGCATTTCACTTCATTTTTGTTACACGTTATTATAATATATATATATATACACTCCGTATATCTCAGCTCTCTATATATCTAAATCACCCATACTCCAAATTTCTCACACAAACCACAGCAAAAAATACACACACAAACAATGGCTGCTAAGAGAATTCTAAAACTCTTCATCATCAACAACACCACCACTTCATCCTCCATGTTCAACACCACCACCACTTCATCCTCCATGTTCATCAACAACACCACTTCATCCTCCATGTTCATCAACAACACTTCAGCTTCCTCCATGTTCATCCACACTGCAGCTGGTCTCTCTCTCTCTCTCTCTCTCTCTAGCTAATTGCTGTTGAATGTTAAGTCGAGTATTAATTTGAAAAAACTTTTTTTTTTTTTTTTTCTTTTCTTTTCTATATATAGGTTTATAAAGTTGTATATTGTTATTGTTGTATATTGTTAAGTTGAATGTTAAGTCGAGTACTAATTTGAAAAAAAACTTTTTTCAATATTGTTGTTGTATATTGTTGTTGAATGTTAAGTTAAGTATTAATTTGAAAAAAACTTTTTTTTTCTTTTTTTCTTTTCTATATAAAGTTGTATATTGTTATTGTTGTATATTGTTAAGTTGAATGTTAAGTCGAGTGCTAATTTGAAAAAAACTTTTTTCAATATTGTTGTTGTATGTTGTTGTTGAATGTTAAGTTGAGTATTAATTTTAAAAAAACTTTTTTTCTTTTTACTTTTTTTTTCCCCCAATATATAGGTTTGTAAAGTTGTATATTGTTGTTGTTGTATATTGTTAAGTTGAATATTAAGTCGCCTACTAATTTGATTTTTTTTTTTTTTTCAATATTGTTGTTGTATATTGTTGTTATATATTGTTGAATGTTAAGTTGAGTATTAATTTGAAAAAAACTTTTTTTCTTTTTCTTTTTTTTTCCCCCAATATATAGGTTTATAAAGTTGTATATTGTTGTTGTTGTATATTGTTAAGTTGAGTACTAATTTGAAAAAAGAAAAGAAAAAAAGAAAAGAAAAAAAGAAAAAAAAGCCTTGTGTATTGTTGTTGTTGTTGTTGTATATTGTATTCATGTATTAATACTAATATGAAAAAAGGAAAAATAAAATAAGCTTTGTTTTTGAAAGAAAAAAAAAGAAAAAAAAAAAAGAAAAAGAAAAGTAGTAGTGTTTCTAAACTTCATTCTTGTAATAGCTGTTTTGGTTATACACAAGTTAAGTTACTGTGTTGGTAAAATACTAAAAACAATGTTTTCTTCAAATAAAAATAACCGGGTTTTATTTTTTTATTTTAGATAAATATAATCCAGTAATAATAATAAAATTATATATACAAAGAAGTTGTAATATAAAATATAATAAAATAAAGATATATACGAATCTGTTACATATTTGCAAATAAAAGGCAGTTGTTTTATGTTTTTGGTTTTAATCGACTAAATAAATTGCTCCAGGAATTTTAAGCATTGTATTCAAAGTAACCTTCATACTTTGTTGTATGTCTAGTCTTAAAAAAAATTTAAACCCATATATATATATACCTTTAAACCAAACACCACCTTAGAGTTTTTGATGATGAACATTAATTTGGGCATATAGTTATTGTTGTTCAATTTGGACTTAACCCGACATGTTTTAATTAATTTGATTTGTAACAAGCCTAATATGATTTGTCATTTTAACTTTTTATTTGTGTTTATTTTATATTAGGGCAACTAGGAACAACACTATTTGTAGGTGAGGGTAATCTCACCTATACACAAGAGATGCTGAGGCAAAATAAGGTTGTTCCAAAACAATTGGTTGCTACGGTCTTTGAATCCGAGGGTAAGTCAAAGTAGCTTTCATATCCTTATATCATATCATGCACTACTTTTTCTTTTCTTTTTTATTATTCCAACAAAACAATCGGTGAAGAGTGAAGGGCCTAATGGCCCAACTGTTTTCTTTTTGGCCCAACTGTTTTCACTTTTCAACCACTGACTTAAATTTTTACAATCCTTTGTTTTTGGCAGAAGTAGCCATTCCGAGATACAAAGGGATCCGATCTACAGCCGCTGACCTAACGAAAAAAGGGGTTACCGTGCTATTTGGTATCGACGCGACGAACCTCGCTACATCCCCAGCAATCAACCAAAAAAAATACAAGTTAATCCAATTTAACTACCCACATCATCATGAGATTGCAGATCCAATGCTGTTGGAACCTCACCAAAAGCTCATTACTGACTTCTTCAATCAATCAAAAGAGCTGGTGGAAGAAGAAGGGATAGTGCGTGTGCTTTTAAAGACGAACTATCCCTATGGAGAGATCAAGGAATCTGATGATGCTGAAAAGGATGACACTGGTGATGCAGAAAAGGATGACACTGTTGCTGGTCAGGATGAGGATTGGAAAAAGGGGTGGAACATTCGCGCATGTGCTAAGAAGGCAGGCCTGGAGTTTGTTAAGCATGAGCCGTTTGAGTTTGGTGAGCATCTTCTCTATAAACCCACCAAGGGGTTCGGGAAGAACCCTCATCACCACTTTGAGACGGGCAGTTCCCTTCTTTATGACTTCGAAGTTAAGAGAGCCAACAATGTCTCATAGATGTCTTTGATTGGGCCTAACTTGTTAGGCTAGTTTTACTTCTAGTAATGTTGAGTCTATGTGTATTTGGGCTCTGTCCTTGTACAGCCCGTTAAGAAGGCATGTCTGCCAATGTGAGAGTCAGTTGTGGTGTCTAGGTAGTTACTTAAGTCATGGTCGATGTAGTGTCATGGGTAGTTTTCTAGCAGTTGTAATCAAGGCTATAAAAGGCCATTTTCAATTTTAATGAGGTACCATATTTCTAGCAGTTAGTATGAAACTGATTGTTGAATAAATAGATTATCAGAAGCGGATCTGTTTATCCGAACGTGATAAACTGATCGCAGCTTCAAATTTCACAATAGCTGGTCCCAAAATGAGAATTAAAACACTCCCTAAAACTGGGTTTATTTGATAAGCTAAAGTGGCAATCATCTTTCTCTTTATCCGTTCTTGGATAATTTGCTTCGTATAAAGGAGCTCCGCATCTTTCTTACTATTGTAAATCTGGCTAATGAAAATCCTCATTGATTTTGTTGTTATGAGGGACTGATTATCAAAACTTTAAACCGGGATGCTACATATGAGCCTACAAAGCGATCAAATAACTGGTTCAAGCTAAAGAAAGACTATGTATGCAGTATTGATTCTCTTTAATAGTCTCCGACCTGATTCAAAATGGTGGCCATTGTATTTTGCAGTATTGGTGACTCGTTAGATTTAGTACCAATTGGCGCCTTCCACGGGAAAGGAAAACGTGTAGGTGGATATGGTGACTTCCTACTTGCTTCTTATACTACGATAAGGATGAATATCAAACCATTTGCAAGACAGGTAGGTGACTGACTTTTTTTTTTTTTTTGATGTGTCTTACATAAGTGAATTTGTGATCTGAGCTACCAGATTCAGATGCTTATATGTAATAAAATGGGCTGCTCGAGATGATCTTTGGATATGATTTCGTTTCTTGAAGTTGTTTACTTAGATGAATAACTTTTCGAGGTTTAGCAGTTTTTGACTTGCTAAGTAAATAATAAATAAAATGTCTAAGATTGCCAATGCCATGCTTGTGAGAAAAGGAGACTTGACTTGGAAATAATAAGTATCTCAATACGGTTAAATAATGGGTGATAATGTTGTGACAATCAGTTTTGTTGTGACAATCAGTTTTGTTGCAACGATTAATCACCCAAACATAAATAAAAAATCTTAAGCTGGAATAGCTAGATAAGTAGTTCTAAACTGAAAATCTAAAGATCTCTTTTATTTATTTGTTTTGTTTAGAGAACATAATCGCTGAAGGTAATGTAGTATTTGTCTTTTATAGGCACTGGATTTTCGGATCAGGTGCTAAAGTGACCCCAAGTCCAAAGGTTTGTTGCTTCTCTTTGAATCTGGCATGTCTTAGTACACTAATTTATATATGTGCTGATTTAATGGTCATGTGTGGGCAGTTATACTACCAATGTGACATATATGTCTTTCTAATAAGAAGGTTCAAAATATTGAAGACTTCTCACAATACATTCATGGATGTGTGGTTATCGGTTTAGGTTTGGGAGGTTAAAGCTGCAGATTTGACCATCAGCCCTGTTTATTGTGCTGCAATTGGTGCGGTCGACCAGGTTACGTATTGAACTCTAATTTGTATATTTAAGATTCATTATTTGAATTTACTCATTTAGACACCAACTTGAATACATCTTTCTTTCGTTCAAAACAGGGTATTTCACTACGATTTTCACGATTACTTCGCGTTCGAGATGAAAATCACCACCTGTATTGCCTTGTCTCTGATTCAACTAAGTGTGTTGTCTCTGATTTCTTGATCCTGTCCTAAACTATATTCGAAAGAAAAATCACCACCTGTGTATTTTGACCTCATTCGCACTGTTGGTTGGTTCATCTTGTCCTACTAGTATCGGTAACCCCCAATACCTGTTTGTCGTGGGCTCAAGTCCCATCGTGAACGGGAACATTTGTTGTGTAATGTACGAGTTTAATAGTAGTAGTTTGACTCTTTTAAACACTAACGTGTGTTTGTTCTATTGGCGCTGTGTTTTTAACTTGATAATGGAATTTTGTCAAAGTAATCAAGTTTTAGATTCTAGCTTAGCTTTCCCTAAACAGCAGGGGAGATAACAACTAGTTTGAAATATGGGAAAACAACTTTTAATTGGTAGGTTGGTGCTTTACCACCATTACTGATTAGACCTCAAATAAAACTACAATCACTCTAAAGTGTCCTAGTCAATAAGGATGAGCCAACAGTCCCAAATCCAGATCCCCAGTACCGAATCTCAATCGGGATCGGGAGCGATGCCTACTTTTGATAGTTTTCGGTATTGATACTAGTCCCGATGGTCCCGACAAGCAAGGAATGTTAATTTTTTTTTATCTACATCTTTATGTAATATGAATCCTAACAATTTGAATGTTCTCTTGCCCTCTAGATTATTGCATCAATAGTAATTTATAGGGTGTTTAGTAGTGGTGATTAGGTTGCTTTACATCGATCAGGAAGAAGTGAAATGAGTTTGAAATGAGTTTAGTCTGTACGTGTTCTATGTATTTAGTTATAAATAAATTTATGTACCCTTTTCATCTTTTCAATACAGAAAGCTTCACAGCAACTTTCATCTTCATTTACTTCCTGCAAGTTATCTTTCATATACTTACTTACGTGAGAGTGTATTGAGTGTGTGTATTCGAGAGGCCTAAACCAACAGCCTTAAGCCTCGACACTTGTTTTCAACTAATTACCAATATTTCGCAAAATTTAACCATAGGAATAATAAGTTTATCGGGTTTAGACATGTTTTGTATGATATAAACTTGATCAAAATTTAAAAGCTATTTGTTAGTCAAAATTTGGTACTAGTTGAGATTTCCCGTACCGATTCATATGGGACCAGGATCGGTACCCACTTTTGGTCAATTTCGGGCATCCTTAAGTCAAATAGTCAATATACCATTTTTATTATCCATCTTCATCTTTTTCCTCTATTGAGTTCTAGTAACGACTTGGTTTATGCTATGCCATACTTATACATAAAGATAAAACTTGTGTGTCATTAAATAATTTGATGTTAATAAAAACAATCATATTATTTAGCATGAATCATAACATAACATCCATACTAAAATAATAACGTATCTAAATATTCATTATTATTTAACAATGGTATTACAATAACCATTAAGATAAAGGATAATTACATAAATGCTACCAATAGATACTGATAGTCTCAAAATGACAATAAATACTCTCGAAAGACAACATTTAGCCTCGAAACGACACCGCCTCATGCCCTCATGGCTATTCATAGTTATATAGAAATTGAATAAAAATGAAAACGGTTTATTAATGATTGGGAATATAGGTACTTATCGCAAGTGGCCAATCCATACGTTTTGTTGAAATAAATTATCTTGAAATTATTATTTATTTATAGTATCCGAGAACATAAGACTAATTTATTATTATTATTATTATTTCGTAGAATAGAATATGCATTTGAAGCACCATTTATATACAATCTATAAAATTTACTTTTGTTTTGATCGTATGGATCCACTTATTTTCATGTTTAGGGATAGTTATCTTCAATACCTCATTCTTCACATCCATAGGTCTAAATTTGCTGTCCTGTATGAAAAGATTTTCCGGTAACTCAATGCCGATCAAGAACCCTCCGTAAGTGACCCCAGGAGTAGGGCCCATGTGTCCTACAACGATACGAATCAAATCCGTCCAGTCATATACACGCACACAACCAAAGACATGTGATGTTCCTGTAACATGTACAACATAAAATAAATCATTATTTTTACACACATACACAAATATAATTAATAATAATTTATTTTATATTTTCTAGATAAAGGTTATCACTTTTAACCATCTTGTAATCTGAAATTAAATAAACTAGAATTTTATTTTATTTTACTTAGGAGGTGATATGGCACAATGTACATTATCTAAAGACTTATTCTAACATCAATGTCACAGATTTAAAAGGCATGTGATGCCATGATTTCACAGATGGCTTTTTCATATTGATTTACTAAATATTTATTTGAAGTATGGGTTGTGATCATATGGAAACCATAAATAGTGTGGAAACCAGGGGCTCAATCTCAGCCCTTGGAAGAAAACTGATCAAGCCTCCAAATTTAAGAGGGAAAATACATGGACAGAGGTAAGAAGGTAATTTCACACCTCACCTATATAACTCCCAAAAATACCCCAAACACATACAGACTGCTATCAACAAAATCACACCGCGATTAGCTCCGGCGATTGATCAACAAAATCACATCGCAATTAGCTCCACCGCGATTAGCACCACCGCGATCAAATCCAGGCGATTAGCTCCACCGAGAAATCGAAACACAGGTGATTAGCTCCAGCGAAATCGAAACAAACGCGATTAGCTCCGGCGAATCTTCAATCCGGCGAAATCAATTCAAAGCTCCGGCGAGATCAAATCGTAACCTAAAGCGAACTAAATCCAGAATCCCGGCGAGAGAAACTACGACAGTCAATAAACCTATAAAATTAAAAGAAATTCTCCGGCGAATAACTCCGTCGAGCAACTTAAAAAACTCTCCGGCGAATAATTCAGTTGTTAATGGATCCAGAAGCAAAACTTATGGACGAGGAAGAGATTATTGAAGAGGAAGAAGGTATATTTGTAGATGAAGAAAAATAATATAGGTACGTACCTAATCATCTTTTGATTGTACATTGGTATAAACGTGTTGAGTTGAAAAGAACCTAATTAGAAAATCATGTTTGATTGTGAATTAGCATATATAACCTTGGTACGTACCCTGTTAGTCCAGATTTCACTGGACATGTTGTCCAGTTTTACTGGACCTTACTTATGATTTGTCCAGTAATATTAGGAAGCTAGTAAACAATACTTGTACAGTGAACCTCCTTGGTTCAGTTTTACTGAAGCTTCTCTCTAGTCTAGATCTACACATCTGAAGCATTCTTATGAAGTCGAAGACTGAAATAAGAAGACTGAAGATCTCTCCAGTAGCGGAGTACCAGTGAAGATTTTATCAGATTACAACTGGAGACGTTTACCTTCGTGTTAAGTAATTATAAAGCTTAGCACAAGTTCCAAGAAAATACCACTTGCCTTTGTGTTTGCTTATTTTGTTCTTATAGAGATTTGTGTATCGTTTATTTAAACTGGTTCTTAACAAACCACGTAGTTTACAATAAACATACATTCTTCATTATTGACATAGAGGTGTCTACTTGAGTTAGTCATCACACGTAAAGTGGACCTAACATACCCAATCATGATTGATTATACATTGGCTTTTATGTGTTGTTCTGAAAATAACTTAATTTGCAAATCATGTTTGATTATACATTGGCATATATAACCTTGGTACGTACACAATCATGATTGATTGTACATTGGCATATATGTGTTGTTCTAAAAATGACATGGCTTATCCAATCATGTATGATTGTAAATTGGAATATATATGTGTTCTGTTGAAAATAAACTAATTAGCAAATCATCTTTGATTGTACATTCATATATACGTGTTGTGTTCAAAATAAAACTAATTTAGCCAATCATGTTTGATTGTACATTGGCTTTTATGTGTTGTTCTGAAAATAACTTAATTAGCAAATCATGGTTGATTGTACATTAGCATATATAATCTTGGTATGTACCCAATCATGATTGATTGTACATTATCATATATGTGGTGTTGTAAATGACATGGTTTATCCAATCATGTTTGATTGTACATTTGATTACATATGCTGTTATATTCAATCAAATTTTATTGTGAATAAATTATATGTTAATATGTAGCTGACATGTATCTTTTCTGTTTTGAAACAATTTATAGCAAAAATCTAACACCAAATGTATTAACAACAACGAATTTCGAAACACCAAGAGGGTCGATGTACATCGTGCCAATAGTGGAAACTTGTACCGGTGATAGGAAATAGTTATGGAACACTAGAACAGTGTGAAGCCATGTTCAAAGAGTATGCATATCATGCCGGATTCGATATGAGAAGATCTTGTCAGAAAACTACAAAGAGCAAAAGGATCAGTCAGAAGTACTTTATTTGCCACAGGGAAGGAACACCGAAGA
>JAOEHQ010029701.1:0-13413 GCA_025447715.1 Asclepias incarnata | reverse complement strand
GGCCAATTATTTCCGGTATTATAGACAAAGCTATACAAATATATATGCAGATCGGGGAAAGCTATATTATAGACAAAGCTATATAGATATATATACAGACAAAGCTATACATATCCGTTTTCCGGTGAGTTAAACCCGCCGGCCACCACCATCGCAAGTTTAAGTCAAAGCAAACTATGGGCTGACTATTTTTCCGGCAAGATTTCATGTCACCGTCGATGGTTGGGTGGTTCCAGTCAGCTCCTTTTTCTTTGAATTTCTTTGAAAGTTTAATTTGTATTATTACTGATATAATATATGGGGATAATATATATAATATATATATATATCAAAATATTAAATTCTATTTTTAGCCTAGTCATAAGCCATGTAAGCATTAATGTGTGAGTCATCTATTATGTCAACAGCCATGTCAGCTTTTTAATTAGTAAAAATAAAATGGTAACTGGTAACCTTTTCAACAAGTCACCCATTACATAATTTGGACAGATTTTGTAGTTAGATACATTACATAAACATATTAGAAGATCATTACACAGCATAAACATTTTGACATAGTTAAGTGCATTCAGGGGTCATTATCCCTAGAAAGAATGATGCTATTATATCAAAGTGTATACCATTTTGTTGTATACTTAATCACTTCTATAATGTTTAACAACAAAAATATTTAATTTTAAAGGAAAGCAGGAGGATTGTTTCACAAAAGTAATATCTATTGTACCTAAAGAGATCCCTTTATCTACTACTACTTTGTGCTCTATGTTTGGAAAATTAAAGGACCCAAGTTCAATTCCAAGCATTCAAAATGTGAGTGTGGCTGAAGGTTTTTTGGGGGTTGAATTTTCTTACATAGGTGGACGATGGATTAGAATGGTTTTCTCGGATGTGATTACTAAAGAAAGTTATATGGAATGTAAGAGTTTGGCTGCTTTGTTTGTTACTTTTGAATCACCTTTGGAATTTTTCGTTCCTGATGAACGAATGGTTTGGCTAGAAATGTCGGGCTTACCTATGGGAGCTTGGCATCAGGAGGCTCTCTTTCAAGTGGCAGGAATATGGGGGAAGGGTATGTTTTGTGCCATCGATGACGAAGAGCCTTGTGCAATTGGGAAAGTTTGCACTCTTGTACCAAATCACAAGTATATTTGTGAATCAGTGCGGTTGAAATTTCATGGACGTGCGTTTGATGTTCATGTTCGGGAATTTACTATATGGGCCCCTACAATTGCATCTCCTCCAAATATCTTTGATTTTAAATCGAACACAAAGGAGGGTGAAATGGCAGACTCAAATGATTCAGAACATGATTGTGTCAATGGTAGTAAGGATGATATACACTCGGTCTCCCTTAAAGGTGGAAGAAACTCCTAGAAGTGACAATTTGAAACCATCTTCATCACATCAGAATAATGGTTTGGACGATTATGATATTTTTTTGCTCAGCAAATTATTAAATCAAGAGGAACTTAAGTGTCGGGTGGGGGCAGTTAATGTTTCTCTTCAAGAGGAAAAAAGGGTTTCAAGTGAATCATTACCAAAAACAGTTGGTTCAGAGAGTGGCTCTAAGATTCAAGATAACAAGACTCTTGAATTTGAGAAGGAGTTAGATAATGGCGCACAAGATTAGCAAGAACAGCTTGTTAATGAAGGTTCTAATGTCAGTGAAAAGAATGATGTGGCAGCATCGAGTGGAAAACAACAGAATCATGCCACTGAATTCGGTTCTACTTGGCTTGACTATGTTGGCCATCCAACAAACGTCCAGTCGGATTCTGAAAACATTTGGAACTATAGAGATCCTTGTGGGAAAATTCAAGGTCGGTTCTCCATTGCTCAGTTAAATAAGTGGATCGAATTTTTTCCTGTAGAGTTTAAGATTTGGAATACATGTGGTACCGAAAAAGAAAGTATTATTCTACACCATGCTTTAAAGAGACGAGTAATAGACAAAAGGGTCACAAGTGGATTGGATACTCACAATTCTTGCGAGAGTTTGAATAATTCGGATGTCGGTTAGGTCCCTCTACATTCATGGCATGGTGCAACGGGTGTTCGGTATAGTCCATGGGAGGTCGTTCTTTTGGCGTTTCATTGAGATCTCCTCTTTTATCTAAGTAGTTGACGTTATATTCCGTGTTTCTTTCTCTTTTAGTCGTGTTAGAGTTCTTGCTCTATAATCCGAATCAGATTGTGTTTCGTCTTTGTATTGGCTAGATTCTTGCTAGCATTGTTTTTAATAAAATTATAATGCCGTTCACAAAAAAAAAAATTATAAGAAATATTTTTTCTAACAACCGTACACATAAACTAAAGTTAAATTTGATAATTAAAACTCTAACGGTTATCAATAATATGCTATTACATACATAAAATAAAAATAAAAATACTTTATATATAAAAAATCAACTCATGAATTTTTTTTTTAACCATAAAGTACAAACTTTAGTTTTAGTACATACAATTAGTACAAACTTTAGTTTTAGTACATACAATTATTTATTCCCTTAGTCGTCACCAGCAAAACTCAAACCATAATGCATATATTAGTTTGCCGAACATGTTAATCGATAAATTATAGTAGGCCGTAATTGACTATCGTTATTGATTAAAATGATCAATTTCTTAAGAAAGAAGATAGTATTGAATAACATGTCGATTCACCCAAAATCGTAGCTGACCATATGAGATGTTTACACTTTACATTCGTGAAATAGGTTGATGGTTTACTTTGACAATACACAGTCTACGCCGATAATTAATGAGACGTTCATAGTTGGTTCCAAACTATGGACTTATAGGGTACCATATTTTCATATGCTTAAATTCTTCATTTTTTTTCTTTCAATATTTACAAAAAGATTTTATTTTATTTATTGGGTAAGTTCAAACTCTGTATATCTATTATATTAGACCATTTTCAACATTTCACACCGAATTCAGTTTTAACACTGTCATGCCAGCTTTTACACTGACCATTCACACTGAACATTTTACCTCCAATAGTTCACACCGAAACCCAATTTTAAACCCTCACATCATCATTAATAATTAATTAATAATGCATCTTAATTAACTAAAAAACACATTTCATTAATAAAAATCATACAAATACGTTAATGGAAAAAACATTAAAATTAAAATTCATAAAATTAAAAAAAATCGGGAAGATATGAAGTGGCGGAAGATTGGTTTGAAGACGATGATGGTGATGAATCGGATAAGTAAAACGGGTTAAATTCTTGGTTGTTCATGATGATGGTTTGATGAATGAAGAAGATGAATATTGTTGTATTTAAAATGAAATTATAAAATGATTGTATAAATAAAAGATATGTTGATTGTAGTGATTAAAATGGTTAAAATGTGATGATATTAATAGAGTTTTTTTTTTATAAAAACAAAAAAACCAACATATCCATTACTTTACGATAAAAATGACAATATTTATAGAGTTTTAAGTTTTAGAAAATTACAATGCTATATATACTTGCATTTAATATTCAACGGGAACATAAAATTGTTTCCAACTGTTGTGTTGTTAAAAGATTTTAAACTTTTTATTTTTTAAAAAGAATTTCTAACACACAAACTAAAAAAAAAAAACAATTAAATAATCCTTCACTTTGCTTTCTTCGATTTTAACCGAATAATCTTGGCTTTCACTTTGACATTCATCTTGAAGCTCCAATGATTTTACATTGTTATTCTATGTGAAATGCGTTTCATATTGACTTTTACACCAATGGAGATGGTCTAATAGTGAATGAGAGAGGTATCTTAAAATTTGAAAATTTTAAGAATTTTAAGAACACCCTAAATATGTTAAATGATTAAAAATCAATAATATACAATAAATTCAATGTTAATCAATTTGTCAAACAATAATAATATACTATTTTTCGATAGTCAAATTTAAAGTTAAAGACTTCTTTTACATAATCATTTGTTACCGGCGGTCGTCGCTCTTAATTTTGTTTTTACATTGAACATATACAACCCCAAACATTACGTGGGTACATTCTTTTATTAAAGTAGATAAAAGATAAATTTGTATTTTCCCTTTTGATACTATCATAATATGGTTTATTGGAATTATTCCTTAAACCGGCAAGAGACTCGATGTATTGATGGTGCTAGTCTTCGAATAAACCTTGATGGTATTATTGGTAGGTCACTCTTTTTGGGGGTTAAGGGTAGACACGAAGTAAAGTATGATCAAAATTCAAAAGGGTATAAAGTATTTATCCCCACACCAAAAATATATCGGGAGTATCTTTTTTATCTATACGAGTGGTTTTGAAGTATTTGGCCACAAATCACAATCACCTTTTGCGATAACAATTAAAATCTTTTTCAAAATGAACCTTTTTTCATATAAAATTTGGTCGCTAGTCGTATAATTTGTAACATAACGAAGCATATATAATTAGTAAGCTAATTACTTTATATGCATAAAACTAATGTTAATATGTTACTTTGAAGTTTTAACTAAAAACATTCATGGAATGCTTAATAAGTAAAGAGGCAAATATATATAACTAATTTGATTATTTAGAAAAATATGTACTTGTACATAACATTTTTCTCAAAAGGAATAATGTGGAATAAAAATAACGACTAACAAAACACTAGAATTACAATGCAATTTAGGCCAATTATTGTATTTTTCAACCACATGACATCACAGAACAACATATAATGTTATATTTTTAACAGCAACTAACATACCACGATGCTTAGATTGAGTATTAACCACATAACTCCACCTCGGATGGCGTCTCAAAGCCAATGAACTAGAGCCCAACCCACATGGAGCAATTCAGTGTGAACGAACCATCGACGCTAACCGTTATGTGGTTAAATACACACTTTGCTCTCTTCATCTTCTTTAATTACCCATTTAATGACCAAAGTAATTACATATAACTTTTTTAAAAAAAAGTTTTAGTTTATGAATATCATTTAAAATACAACATAAAAACAAAATAACTTTTTTAAAATCATAATTTATTACGTATTAAAGATTTGAGTTTTAAAAAAGTAAGTTAAACTTTTAAATAATATTGTTCATAGAACAATATTGAAATAATTCTTAAACGACAACTTAGTATTGTTATTGTATTCGAATAGGGAGGTGATAAACTTACAATCATTTTTATCCATCCACAATAATGTTAGCATTAAATGGTTATACTGTATAACTGTTTGATGCAAGTATTGTTGTGGATGGATAAAAAAGGATGTGAATTTATCATTATACTTTCGAATAGCTTTCAAAAGACAATAACAATACATATCTACCAATAAACTAAAACAAGATTGTAACATCCTTTGATCGACACGTGGCATAATTTTTAAGCGACACGTGTCCTTTTTTACTCTATTTTAATAAATCCTTTATTTTTTTTTTAAGAAAGAAAGTTTTGTGAAGTGTATAAAATATTATAATTTTTTTTTTATCTAATTGGGTTTACCTTTATATTTCGTTCATTCATTCAAGATGAGGGAAGAAAGGTAAATTTTTAATAAATAATTGCATTATATTGCTTATATATCAAATACACATATAAAGTTATACATCAAATAAACATATAAAGTTAAACCGTTAAAAAAAAACATATAAAGTTAAGTATATAAAAATAAAGGAGAAGTAAAAAAAAATATATAAGACAACGCGTGCATCGCGCACAAATATTAAGACTAGTTATACATATATACATATGTAACATACAGAGAAAGGAAGACCATTATGACATATTAACAAAAAGTCTGCACTAAAAAAATGGAGAGAGAAAAAGAGGGAGAGAGAGAGTGGAACTTTGTCTCTGGAAAAAAGAATTCGAAAGGAAACACTACTAGGACTTCAATAACTAAATTCTTTGTGGCCAACATCCCTGATGGATGTCGACCTTGGGATCTTTCGGAAACTTTGAAGGATTATGGGGATCTTGCCGGAGTGTACTTGGCCAGAAAAAGGAATAAAGAGGGAGTGCGGTTTGGTTTTGCCTCCTTCAAAAACGTTAAGGATTGGCAAGAGTTGGAGAACTCGATGAAGAACATTAAGATGGGGAAATGGGTTCTGCAAATCAACAAAGCATGGTATGCGCATGAGAATGGTGGAAGTGGTGGAGGTAATGGGGGTTCTCAACCTTCTAGATCGTCGAAACCTCCCCCTTCCATGGCTAAAAAAGGTTTTTCGACGTTCAAGTTTGCCTCTGATAGAGTTGTAATCTCTTATAAAGATATCGTGAATGGTGGCGGGGGTAGTGGTATAAGTAAGATGCAGGAAGTGGTTATCGATGACTCTTTCTCCGGGGTCTCCGAGTTCACCAAAAGATCGTTGATTGTCTCTTGTTCCAGCTTTGACTCCCTTGTGTCTCTGAAGTCGAAGCTGTCGGATAACGGTTACGGTGGTATTTCCCTGCACTATGTAGGGGGTCTGTCCATGTTACTAGCTTTTAAAAACGAAGTTGAAGCTTTGAGTTTCCTTGACAAAAAAGACCTTTGGAAACTGTGGTTCGCAAAGATGGAAAAATGGGAGGGGCAGATTTTAGCCTTCGAGCGCGTTGCTTGGGTTGGGGTTTTTGGGATCCCTACTCATTTGGCTACAGCGTTTGTGGTCAACCAGGTTTGTGCTAAAGTCGGGAAAGTGATTTGTCCTTCGAACGCAAAGGAAAACGACGTTAACAAAGCTGTGGAGTGTGTCGGCCTTTTGGTCGGAGATGGCAAGGAAGTTAAGGAGTCCGTTTCTCTTGTTTGGAGAAAAAAGAAGTTCCGTGTGTGGATAGAAGAGAAAGTTCTTGATTGGTGTCCTCCGGTAGGGTTGGTTGAGTCCAAAGCGATTCCTTGTGAGCCGGCGACGATTCAGTCTTCCGGCGGGCTTGAAGAGGGAGAAGTGCCTTTTCCTTCCCATGCATATGAAGGGTTTGTGCATGGGGAAGGAATAAACATTAATGCTCCTGTGGGGCCCAAGACAAATCCTAAGAAGAAGCACCGTCCGACTTCCCCTAAGGCACGTGGAAAAGGTTTGGCAGGGGATTTTTCTTCCTTTTTGGATTTGAGTGGGGCCGGTAGACCAAAGAAAAGGCAGAGAGAAAATGACAATTTTGTCCTTAATGAGGTTCTGGGCTCTTGTATGGATTCTTTTCCTAGTGGGCCTTCTAAGTCCCCTCCCAAGCTCGCTAATTCTGGACTGGAAAATGATAAGGGTTCCCCAGTAGTGGCTCCAGCTAATGGTTCTCCCTCATTATCCAAGGCTCCCTTAGATAAGGGTTTTGTCCCTTTGGATAAAGAAGATTCTTGTTCTAATGAACCTGAGACTCAATTTGGGGTACAGATAGCGAATGAAAACCCCGATAATTTTGACATGGATATTGAAGTCCAAGAGACTATCGCTTTGGGTTTAAAAATAAGGGTCAATCTTAAAGGTGAGGAGAATGCATTCAAACAGGCCATTGAAGTTGAAGGTAAAAATGGGGGTCTCAAATGAATATGTTGTCGATTAACATCAGAGGAATCAAGGGGGCCGGTAAAGGTAACTGGATTAAAGGTATTAAAAGTAAAGAAAAGGTGTCTTTTGTCGCTCTTCAGGAAACACAATCAGTGGGGGTCTCTGAAGGTATCATCAGGGGATATTGGGGTAACTCCCCTATGGAGTATGAGGTGGTCGATTCTTCCGGGAGGTCTGGTGGTTTGTTATGTATCTGGGATCCCGACATCTTCAGGAAGACTGATAGTATCCAAGGTAATAACTTTCTTCTAATGTATGGTGAAATAAAGGGTTGTGATAAAAAAGTTGTTTTGGTTAATATTTATGCTCCCCAAAAACGAAAAGAAAAAGAGGATTTGTGGAATTCTTTAGCCACGATTTATGATGGTGCTGAGGGGTATTGGTTTTTCCTGGGTGATTTTAATACGGTGAGATGGGCTTTTGAAAGAAAAGGCTCTAAATTTAAAAGTGGTTGTGCTAGGGATTTTAACTGTTTTATTGAAAATTCGAAATTACTTGAATTTGAAATGAGAGGTGGTAAATATACTTATTCGAAGGAAGATGAGCGTGGTGTAAAACTTAGTAAGATCGATAGATTCCTCGTTAGTAAGGAAGTTGTGGATAGGTGGCCTGAGGCGTCATTACGGGTTCTAAATAGGTATCTCTCTGATCATTGCCCATTGTTACTCTCTCTGGTGGATTTGAATTTTGGGCCTCGTCCGTTTCGTTTCCTCAACTCTTGGCTTTTAAGAGATGACTTCAAAGAGATGGTGATAGGGGCGCTCAATGATTTTGTGGGTTTTGAGGCGCCAGATGTGGTTCTTCTTAACAAGTTTAAATGGCTAAAGGAGAGAATAAAAGTGTGGAAGGATGCCACAATTAGCAAAGAGGCTGAAGATGAAACTCTTTGTAAAGAAGAGCTCGCCGAATTGGATGCTAAGATGGAATTTGATGAACTTTCTGAAAGTGAATTGTGGACTAGGGCGGAATGTAAAAGAAAAATCTGTGATATCGAGTATGCTAAATCTGTTGATGCTCATCAAAGGTCCAGGTGTCGGTGGGCGGTTAATGGAGATGAAAACTCTAAGTTCTTCCATAATCTCATCAACAATAGAAAACGTAGTAACGGGTTACCAGGGATGCTGATTGATGACCAGTGGGTGACTAATCCGAAAAAAGTGAAGAAACATGTTTTTCAATTTTTTCGCGACAAGTTTAAGGAAAAAAGGGTTAGACGTCCTGTTCCTATCTTTGATGGAATTAGCAGGCTGTCAGATGCGGATATTGATCGTCTCACTCATAGATTCTCTGGTGGTGAGATAAAGGAAGCGGTTTGGGATTGTGGAGAGGATAAGGCGCCAGGTCCTGATGGCTTTAATTTCAAGTTTCTTAAAACTTTCTGGGAAAGGTTTGAAGGGGATTTCGTGGCAGTTTTCAATGCTTTCTTTGTTTCCGGAATGGTCAGTAGGGGATGTAACGCGTCTTTTATTACCTTGGTTCCTAAGGTTAGGGATCCGCAGTGCCTTAATGATTACAGGCCCATCACGCTTGTTTGGCTTATTAATAAGGTTCTTTCTAAAGTCTTGGCCAATCGTCTAAAACAGGTTCTCAGCTCCCTTGTTTCCTTTTCTCAATCTGCTTTTTTAGAGAATCGGTTTATTTTAGATGGGCCGTTGATTGTGAACGAGTTAATTTCTTGGGTGAAAAAGAAAAAATCGAAGGCTTTTTTGTTTAAGGTTGATTTTAATAAAGCATATGATAACGTTAACTGGAATTTCTTGATGGCGATTATGGAACAAATGGGGTTTCCGGATAGGTGGCGTAGGTGGATTTTTGGGATTATCTCGTCCGCTAGATCGGCGGTGCTTGTGAACGGGTCCCCCTCTTTCGAGTTTCAGTGTCATAAAGGCCTTAGACAAGGGGATCCGATTTCACCTATTCTCTTTCTCCTGGTTATGGAAGGTCTCTCCTGTCTAATTAACAAAGCTAGTGATTCTGGTATCATTAAAGGTATTGCCCTCCCTAAGGCTAACTCTCATTTGTCTCATTTATTATACGCTGATGATTGTATGTTTGTTGGCGATTGGTCGAGTTCTAATTTGAGGAATGTTGCGAGGCTGTTAAGGATTTTCTTTCTTTGTTCGGGATTAAATATTAATCTTGGCAAATCTAATTTGTTTGGGGTGGGGGTTGAGGACAATGAGATTAAAAGAATGGCTGGTGAGGTATGTTGTAAAGAAGGCGTTTTCCCTTTTGATTACCTTGGCATCCGTATTGGGGGTAATATGAATAGAGTTGCTAGCTGGGATTTTTTGGTCGACATTTTTAATTCTAGACTTGCAAAGTGGAAAGGCAGGTTCTTGTCTATAGGGGGGGAGACTTACTCTCATCAAGTCGGTTCTTGAGAGTCTCCCGTCTTATTACTTTTCACTGTTTAAAGTCCCGGAGAAGGTGGTCAACTGCTTAGAATCGATCATCAGACGTTTCCTTTGGAATGGGTCGGACAGGAAAGGTATTTGTTGGGTTGATTGGGATCGAGTCACTTCTCCTATCAATAAAGGAGGTCTTGGTTTGTGCAAACTTAAGGATTCTAACATCGCGCTCCTTTCTAAGTGGATTTGGCGCTATAAAAATGAACCCACAGCTTTATGGCAGGTTGTGATTGACGAGATTCATGATACTAAGAAGTGTTGGACCCCGATTCCTTGCAATAGCTATTGTACGGGAGTTTGGAGATCGATTGTGAAGACTATCGGGAAGGTCAAAGTTGAGGGGCTTGAACTTAACAATTGTTTTAAAGGTGACTGTGGGAATGGGGAGTCCATCAGATTTGCAACGTTTTTATCTGGCGGGCCTTGTTGGATAGGGTTCCCACTGCATTGGCTCTTCAGACGCGTAAGGTTTATATAGACCCGGTTACATGTGTGTTTTGTGATAGCTGGGATGAATCTGTGGACCACCTGCTTTGCGGCTGTGAATTTGCGGTTGATGTTTGGAATAAGATCGCGATTTGGTGTAAGGTGGGAAATGTATTCTTTTTTTCGATTAGGGATATCACCGAATGGCATAAAAATGCAGGGGTCGGGAAGAAGTCTAGGAAAATTCTCAAAGGCATTTTGTTTATCACTTGTTGGTGCATTTGGATTGCAAGGAACGAAAGAAGATTCGATAGGAAAGTGATGGGTAGCAACAGGGTCTTCCATGAAGTCAAAACCTTGGGCTTCCTTTGGTATAAAAATAGAAGCAATAACCCTTCGATTGAGTGAGTTGACTGGTGTAATTTCAATATTGTATAAATCGTTGTAATTATTTGGGCCTCTCCTCGATTGTAGGAGTTGGCGGTATATTTATAAAAGTTAACTTTTTAAAAAAAAAAAAACAAAAAAAACAAAAAGTCAAAAACAAGAACAAAAACAAGAAAGTGTAGGAATTTGAAGGTGCTTGTGATTGGTGTTCACCAACTCCTCGGATGCTTTGGGCCTTTCATTTCATGGTTACGCGGCGCATGATCCAATTGGGTCCCTATGAATATGATGCCAATCAAACTTTGGTCAAATCGTGGCCACGACACATACACAACCAATCATCATGAGATTCCCTCAAAAACTTATATATTTTGTTCATGTTTTAAAACCCCTAATCATTTCGTTACTTGAGTAAGATCGGTTGGTTTTAAACTTTTGTTCTAAAAAGTTGTTGTACGCACAATGATTTGGCAACGGTTCACTTGTTGTATCCGGTGATATCTACTCCCTTAGGGTGAGGGGTATCCTATCGGTAAAGCCACAGTACCGACAATCAATATTATGGCATCCCCATTCCTTTTGTTGTGGCGTGTATCAATATCGGAATAAAACATTCCAAATCGGTGTGGTGTTGCCGATGGAGAGAGATTCGCCACCACTACCAGTGGCCACTCACCTCTCACATCTCGCTATCATCACAATCACCCCGTCGCATTGCGCGAGTAGCTTCTAGTAAATTTAAATAAGGTTAATTGTGAGTACAACATATGATCATTGGCCTAGATGCATCAAGACAAAATCCTCATTGTTATTATATTATTGTATTTGCATATGTAGTAGAATTTTGTTGTAATGCTAATGAATTACAAGTTTTTTATTCCTAACGATGCTACATTTTTGATAAAACGAGTAACTGACTTGTGGTTGAAAGGAGTTGATACAAACATAAGAAGGAAATATATTCCCTGTGAGGAAGAGAATACATGTGTCGTTGGCATCTTAAACACCTGACAAACAATTAGTTCCACTTGTCATTCCTGGCCTAATCCCACCTCTTCATACGTATATTTCACCAACCCTTTTGTGATGATATCATTAGTAGTAGGTTCAGTGGGATTTTCCTATCTCGAAAGGCTACTAGTGTCATGTGGTCAGCGTATTACTCCGTATTATTATACTTTGAAATAGCTAAAAATATAAATAATATCAAGATATAAAGCTTTCACATAATCATGATTCATGAGCAATTATTTATATAATAATTAAATTCTTTGATAAAATGCTTTTGTTAAACACAGTGTTTAAGATTATGGTTAATACTTATTACGCAATAAAGTGTTATACGTTAACAGTTGATGATTATTTGTAGCAAACAATTATCTTTATGTACAATATTTTTATATGTCAGTTAACCGTAACTTCAAATACTATGTTTTGCATTTTTTTTTGTGTGTGGAGAGAATGCATATTAGCATATAACGTAGCTATAATTAGCTCAACAAAACATAAACTCTCAAGTAAAAGAACTTTGCACTTTCTAGTGTAACCAAAAATTAAAGAGTTTTGAGTTTTAGGTTAAAATGACCAAAATGAGCAATGCATTGTCATTAGTTTTTGTTTGAAATTAGAGTTAACTAATACAGCCAATTTAATCATAAAAGTGTATACTTAAACATATGCTTTTTGTGCAATTAGAACACTACTTAAAAATAAACGGTGTCACAGTGAGGAGTAATACATCATTGCAAAAGATTTTTGGTGTGCCAATGTATTAAATCCTAAAGAGCGGTATTATGATGCATCCAATAAATTTAATATTTTTGATATTAGTTTATTATGAATAAATTGTAAATATATATACCAATACAATACATAAGGTTAGTTATTGTAAAACAAGTATTAGAGTAAAATAAATAGAATAAGATCTTGACCATTAGATCATAATCAAGATATCTAATGGTCAAAATGAATAAAACTGATGCACGAAAATTAACAAAGTACAAATATATAAAACAGATGCACGAAAATTCACATAGCACATATGTATAAACAAATATATAAAACCGATGCATCAGAGATAAAACTAATTAATTATGATAATTTCCATGATTTACCGATACCACAATTTTTAGTTAACATAGAATAATTGTTTTATTTGAACCTAATCCTACGGTACATACGTTTATAAAATATATGGAAGTATTATGATGGTAGTCCGTACTTGTACAAGATGCATTAAAGGAAGTGCTATATATGTAGTAATGACTAATGGGCTAATGACCTTTGTGTGAACAAAAGGTGAGTTCAAAGTGAAGACATCTTAATGATGGTGTCAAACTCAAATGGACCGTGGGAGGTTACATAATTCCATATGTTTTAATCGAGCGTGGTCACTAAAAGTAGAAACAAATCACTCAAACTTTCGGTGGATTATTCTAGTCTAAAACATAACAAATTTTGTTGTTTTTATTAATCATTGTTATATTATTTCTTCTTTGTAACAGAAATTCGTGTAGAGATTTGAGTACTGCGTATTTACAAAGTTCGTTTGCGTTGATTAGAGGTGCATAAAAAAACCGGTTAACCGAACCAAACCGTTTTGTAACCGATAACCGAAACCGGTTAATAACCGATACAGTACAAACCGGTTATAGGTTAGGAATAACCGCCGGTTAC
>JAOEHQ010029690.1:996-13413 GCA_025447715.1 Asclepias incarnata | reverse complement strand
TTTAGAGGGTTTATTGTAATTTCTTTTTCTTTTTTGATTTTTATTATAAATGACAGATTTATTCTTGTTAGGAGTGTTTTTACATTCCATGCCAAATTGATCACAAAAACTTCCCATTTGTTTTCTTTCCATAAAACTATGTCTTTTTATCTGTTGGTTTAATTTTATTTCATTACATAAGGTTAAGCCTTCTTGGATACATGTTCCAATTAATTTTCCATATGTATAATTTTCATAATATATTGTTGGTTCATTTCCCCTAAGATTTTTTCTTACTCTTTCAGCAAATAAGTTGGGGAGACCATCTATAAATTTAGATTATTATTACTATTAGAATCTGGTAATTCCATTACCCTACTCAGAAAAGTATCTTTATACCACCTAAAAGAAGTTAGAGTTCGACATTTTAGGCTATTTAAAAGAGTTCTAATATTTCCAAAATTATCTGACCACCTTCCTGTAAAGTGTTCTATTATATTAATTATTAATGAACAAACTGCATTCATTTTTGTTGTGCCATTGTCTTCTTTAACAGCATTAATTATTTGATTTTGGTCTGCAATGGTAAGATAATTATCCCACCATCCTTTTAATTGACCTGTAAAACCTGCAACTATCATATTTGCTACTGTTCTATCATTATTACCATCATTTTTGCAAATTGTACAGTACATCAACATCCTATGTACTAAATTATAAATTTGTCTTTCAGTATAACCATCAATATTCCACTCATAAATTTTTTTACCACTATAGCTATTATTAACTACATATTCTTGTTCCTCATGGAGAACATCTTGTAGGGTTGGTCTTGTGTAATAATATAATCTTTGAGATGGTTACAAGCATATTTACTTGAATATCCTTCTAATTTATTAATTTCATTATTAAATTCTTCCTCAGAGATGTCATCATCTTGATCTATTACATTAATATTTAAATTTTTAAATTTTTCACTAAATAATTTTTCCATATCTGTTGTAGATTTTATTTTAAAATCGTTAACCTCAGGGGGAGGTTGAATACTTGTAGTAGCTTCATTTACTACTTTATCATTTTTATGCCTTAATTCCTTAATTAAATCTTCAACTCTTTTATGTATTGAAAATATTTGTTCTTCTAGAACCACTAAATATAAATTTGTAAAATTATTTTGTTGTAATAGATTATTTACATGTTCTGTTGTAATAACTAAAGTATTATTTTCCAATAACTTTTTATAAGCAGCAAAATTTAAGTTAACATTTTCTTTTTCAATTTGAAATGGACTTTGTGGGGGTATATCATTTTTAACAATTGTCCATTATTAAGTTTGTAGTCTCTTTCAAGAGTACAAATAAAAATTTTAATATAATTATCAACAAACCATGGAACAAAATATATTATTTTATTTATTTTCATTAAATAACTATAAAATTCTTCATGAAAATTTTTCCTTTTTTCTTTTGAGAAATTCTCAAAAAGCCATGATTTAAAGGGTTCCCATTTATTTTGATTAAATTCATCAGCTATCAATTTTCTTGTAGCTCATCCTTGACTAAGATCTATTTTTTTTGTCCTAAATCCATTAAATATTAAAATTCATTTCTGAAGCCGTAGGCTCCTCACTTTTATTTATTTCTTGGACAATATTATTTTCATTTATTTTTACATTCTTTATTTTATTTAGAAAATCCTCTTCTCTATAATAAGAAGTTGATGCCCTTGAGGGTAATTCAACTTTATAATCTATTGGTGATATATAAGAGTAGGTAGATATATTAGATTTACTCCTATTTATAATTGTACTTAATTGTTTATCTTCATTTTGTTCTTCCTCAAATTCTATTTGGACTGTACCATCCGAAGATTGAACTATACTAGTTAAATTACTCATAATTTTTGGTTGAGGAGGTACTGCTCCTTCTAGTATCCAATTTTCTGGAAATTCTATTTCTTCCCATTTAATGGTTTTTCTTGTTGAAATTTTTGACATATCAAAATTAGTCTCTATTAAAACTGTTTCATTTTTTGGTTTATTAATTCTTCTACATCTAGGATTCATAGTAGTAAGAGGTTTGTAATATATTATATAACATATACATATTAATTCAGAACCAGGGATATAATTATATCCATGGGTTTTAACATTTAATGTTAAGGAATCTAATATATTAACATCAATTAAGGAAAACTGTAAATTAGGATAAATATTAAAATAAACTGGTCCATGAGACAAGCTAAATTGAATAATCCCTATTAATGATTGCTTCCAATTCCTATTACGTCCATCACGTAACACAGCTATAAAACTTTCAGGTAAGCCTTGTAAAGTTAAAGGCTTAAAAGCAATTTGAACTAGACCTATATGGAGATAATTATATAAATCTTGATATTTTTGAATATCTTTTTTAGTTAAAAGCTTAATAATCATTTCATTATCATCTAATGTTAAAGTTTCTTCAGTAGTTTTAACAGTCTAAATGAAACCCAATTCTTCAAAAGTACGTAGTTCATATATAACTTTTGGTTGAATTTTTGGAATTGTCCATTTATTTAAAAGATCAATATCTTTTGGCATCTCATATTCTTCAGTTAAGCTATTCTTAACCAAATTCTTGTTATGTCTTCTAAAAATGCTTAACATTTTTAAAAGATATATGTTGGATTTCACTAACCCATACCTCCAAATTTTTCATGGCTCTGATACCATAAATATATTATTGTTATTATTGTTATTAATGTTACTATAATCTGCTTATTATTGTAATTTCTAAATCAAAAATGATGCTCTTCCAAACAAATGGAAAAAATGAATATCAAATATAAATTACAAAAAAGATTATAGTAACAAACCAAATTACAAAAAAATTATAGTAACAAACCAAATTGAATATCTTAATACAAAAAAGATTACAAAATTCTGGAGAAAAATGATCCAAAAAGATCTTAATACGGGATTAATGGAATCCCAAGAAACAATAAAAAATATCAAAAAAATACTTGAACAATACAAAAAGCAAAGTGAATATCTTCAGAGGCAAGAAAATTCAAGCCTTCTCCAAAAAGCTGAAGAAAAATTGAAGAAACAAGGCAAAATTAATGTGTCCAAACAAGATGTTTTGAAAGCGTATCTTCAGGAGATGAAAGAAGGTCTCCTCTAAAATAGCAGGTGGAATGAATCAGACACCTCCATGAATACTGAAGAAGATGAATTCCTGGTAGGAGAATCGCAACCAATGGAGGAAATACCTCTAGAAGATATCTTTGATGAGATAGAAGAGATGTTAATCAAACGATTTTCAGATAAAGAAGAATCTTCTACAACATCAGAAAAGAGATAAAGCCATCAAAGTCTAGACAAAATTGAAGTTTAAAATGGGTCCTACTCATCTACAAATTTCAACCCTCAAGTCGGTATATGGAAATACATCCAAGATACAGGTGTCAAAATAAAGGGACACTAGGGGACACATGCATCTCTTGCATGCAAGTATGCATGTTACCAAGAGAATCTCTGCACAAATAAAAGGCATGCATGCCTAGGCTTCATACAAGCTCCATTGCTCCAACAACTAGTCTTTATTATTTTTCCAATTTCCAAGTTCTTTGTTTGTACCTTGTAATAATAATCAATAAAATAATATCCTACTTTGGTGTATACTTCTGCATCCTTGTCTACCACTTTGTGCATAAAGTCTACGGATTATTAATTGGTTAGTTTTCTATTCTAATATATTAATATTGTTTAGTTAATTAGCTTAATGATAGGCTAAAATATTTATATGTTGGATAACACCAATCCATGTCCTATTCTCATGGGTCTAATAAAATTGATCCTTAGATTATGTCTAAATAGCTAAGTATTTGTTAAGTCGAGGTTGTCATTAAACCAGGCAGTCATTATGGATAAACTCGTGTCATGGTCGTGGTCTAACCCTGTTTTAGCCGTGTGTTGGCATGTTTGGGTATTTAATCATTGACAGACATATGATTTAAAAGTCGTGTCTTGACAGCTTTAATTACGTAATTATCAATTATTAATTAAACCCTTTGACTAAAATAAGGCTATTTGGATGTAACCTGAGTATTATTATTATTATTATTATTATTATTATTATTATTATTATTTCTACTATTTTTTAAAATAAATTCTATAACTTACAATAGGTTGTAAGATTACAACATTTATTTATTTAACTTCAATTATTTATTTATGTGATCAATAGTTATAGATAAGACATGTTGAAACATGATGATGTTATTATTCAAAAAATGTTTTGTATCGAAGATGGTTAGTACGATATATGTGTTATATCTTTGTATAATTGTGTAAAGTTAATTATAGATACTATCTGTTGACCCACCATCTATATAAGGTGTGAGCAAAATGCTCTCCGGGCTGGAGACACGGGTTTTTCTCGAAAATAATCGGGTTTCCTCTGTACTTGGAGTTGAGTATATGAAGAGACAATGTCGTTAAACTCAAATTTGCCGTTAAAAAAAAAGATACTAATGCTGAAAAAAGGATGATATTATTGTTTGAAAATGGTTTTATTGTATATGGTTGGTAGGGTATGTTTGTTATAGTTTTGCATATTGATGATATAAAATTAAATATAAATAAAATATGTTTTCTAATGTAATAATGAAATTCTCAAAAAACATATTATCACTTGTATCTATCTAATAAAGCAACATGACATTCGCAAAAAAAACTTACATTACAATGGCCAAATCGATAAATATTTCCTCATCTATCTCAAAATAAGTGTTCATAGTAAAAATGACATGCAATTATAAAAATATTACTACATATTATTCGATGACAATTTTACCATTACTTTTTGCAAAGATCTTTAAATATATTTATGTGAAAAAATTATTAAGGGTATTATAGTTAAAAGAAATTAATGAAATTGCGGTAGTATAGTTAATTTAACATGTTATTTTATAACTATTAATAATTATGTTATTATAGAAATTTAATATATTTATCTCGCGTATTACGCGAGAAAATAATCTAGTTATAATACAATTGAAACAAATTAAAGATTGGCTTCTTTCTATAATTATATCATACACAAACTCATTCTCCTTATAATAATAGAAGAATACCCGCGCGTTGCAGCGGATTTTAATTTTGACCTTTTTTTATTAGTGCTGGTTAACTTTACTAAAACCAAACTCTTTGAAATAAATTTTAATGAATAGTAAATAAAATAAAATAAAAGTTGCTACAATTTTCAAACATGCTAGAAATTTAAACATAGGTCATATGTATTAAAAAATAATTTATCATTTATTGTGTATTAATTAATTACCTTATATAAAAGATCTTAAAATTTTCAAATTTTAAGACAGATCATATGTTTTATAAAGTAGTTATATTATCACACATTTCTCATTATCAAATCAAATCTTTAGTCCTCATTTAACCATAACCTCTCGTTATCAAACAAAACTGGCATAACCTCTCGTGTGGTCTTTAACCATACCGTGAGCTTATGCTCCAAATCGACTAACATAACCTCTCGTGTGGACTTTAACTACACCGTAATTCTATGTTTTAAATCAACTCTATCTTCTTCTTTTTTTTGAACGGCAAAATATATCAATCACTTCACCTTGCAAGGCAATTTTACGCTTTACACCTAGGTGGATCCATACAACAATAATATCACTTTATAACACTTGAAGGCAATTGCACACCATATGTGGATCCATACAACAATAATATCACTTTATAACACTTGAAGGCAATTTCGACAGTTTCACCATATGGCAAATTCCACCTTAAGGCAATTCCAATATAACCACAATGGACTACCAAAAAAATCGCCGCGAAAAAAGTTTTTTGTTGTAGTGCTAGTACAACCCGAAAAATACTTACGCAACAACTTGTACTAATCTAAACCAATCTCAATCATTCAAACAAACGTTATACAATTAAGCAAAGTCAACGTATCCATTTCATTAATCTACTATATACAATTTACACTAATTACAATATTATCTTCTCATCCAACAACTATATAACCAATCAGGCCAATAACGACCATACTACCTATTTCAACAATATATAACAATAAGGCCAATGAAGACCATCTCAATCTTATTCAACAACTAATTTTTCGCAATAAGGCCAAAGGAAAATTTTTCGCACCGGCGGGAAAAAATTTCGTCGCAATAAAGATTTTATTTTATAAAAAAATCAAAACTAAATTATTATTTTTTTGCGACGAAATATTTTGTCGTAAAAAAGAAATTTCGTCGCAACTCGCAAGGCATATAGTTTGACTGCAAATGTCAAAAGCGTACTTTTTTTTTGTCGTTTAGTGGCCTTTTTTACAACGAAATTCTTTCATCGCAAAATTTTTCGTCTTGTAGTGACTCTCGTAACAACGTATTACAAGTGTTACAATCAATACATATAAAGTAGTCATTTGTTTTGGATAAAATATAAAGTAGTCATTTTCGATACTTCTTAATCACTAAATTTCTCAATATATCCAACTTATTCTATCTTTTCTTTTATAATTTCAACCAAGTCAATACATCTTTATTTCCGGTTCATATTACCTATAAAACGTTCCATATCAAGCCAAAGAATCAACACTTATTAACTTTTCTTTTTAGATGCTAAGCTCACAATTTTAGTTTCTGGACAGCCTGTAGCATGTTGAGTATTTGACCCACTTAAATTTTGATTCAGGACCCGAGACCAGTTTCATTAGAAAGTAGACTCGAAAGACTTCAAAAATGGTTCTAACCTCATTAAATTCCGAGTTACGGTTGATTTATTATGATTTTTCAAACACAACTTATTTTCTCGATAGCCTATAGAGCTTTAAAGGTTTGACTGACTTCTCCCAGTATTAATTTATGAATCCAATTTTGTTGGAAGGCACATTCGTACACCTTTTTAACGATATAATATGTTGGATTTGGACGCAGTGGTGTTTGCTTTGAAATGTTAGAGACATTATCTGTATGGAAAAAAGAGTAGACAAGGTGCCGCCTTATATATGGATTTCACCCATATGCAACCCAATTCAACTCCATTATTTTTCCAACATGTCTATTAACAAAATAAAACTTCAATAAGCTCTTACGGACTGATCTAAGCAAGCTTTAACATTATAACATCATTATTTTCATACGAAAACTCACTTGACTCTTTGCTTTTATCAATCTCATTCTAATATGAATTTCCACCAAATATTTTGACACTAATATTATGGACGTGCATGTATACTTCACTAATTTACCTTAATTCTTTAAATGCATGCATTCATCATTATTTAATTCCATCTAACCCTTTTTCACAAGGTTGTGGAAGTCGTTAGACGCTCCTAGGTCGGTCGATTAGGGAGTTAGGAGTACCTTTGTTTATGCAGGTAGTACTCGGGGGGTCAAAGGGGTCAAGTCGGGGAGTACTCAGAGTAATCGGCCGACTCGGCTCGACTCGACGCCCTACCTTGTAGAGAGTACTCGGGGAGTACTCGGGAAGTTTTGCAGCAGTGTTTTTTCATAACATTCACTAATCTATCAAAATTTATAATAATAAAACCCTAGAAATACAAATTAGAGGAAAATAAGAATACATTTAATTGTGTTTAGGTTTAGCATTAAGGTTTGATTATCTTCACTTCTTAATCTCCTAGCACTCCATGATTATTCCTTTTCTACATATTTTTCTTCTATTTTTGGATTTGAGAAGCTCACCAAATTCTCAACTTTTGATTTATCTTGATTATATGTTAGAGACATGTCTTTTATTTATCACTCTCTTCTTGCTCTCCCTTGATCTCCATCGAAATACACACATATACAAGGGTTTTCATATATTTGTTGTTTATTAAAATGAGGTGGAATACTGGAATGTTTATTTTAATTTTTTCTCAAATTGATTAAAAAAAAAAAAAAAGTCCCTCAAGCTTGACTCATTTTATTTGTTCAACCCCCATCCACCACATAAAAATTAATTTGTAATTTTTACATAATACCTAATATTTCATATATATAATGAGGTGTTACAAGAATTTAATTTAAGTAATTATAAGTTATAACACTTTTCACACTTATAAAACCAGAGAAAAAAGTTCAAATTTACAAGCATGTGTAAAACTTGTATATATTAAAAGTGTGAAAATCAATTTGACACAACAAATTTTCTCTTCTAAGAGGGAGCGTGAAAAAAAATAAGTGTCACAAATTAATCTATACAAATTAAAGTGTGGATAAATTTAATACTTTTTGTTATACACTTATAAAAGTAAATATTTTTTCCGATAATTATAAGTGTGAAAATTGCAACAACTTACGTATTCTTAAATATTTAATATCACTTCGCATAGAAAACAATATTAAATATTTTAGCGTTGTTATTTTAACTTAACCGTATGTATACACGAGACTAAAATCTAGTAGAGATAATATTTGAACACTAATCCAATGTATTTAACTTTTCTTATTAGAATTGAATAATCAGATTGTGATTAATCAAAACTGTAAGGTGAACAATTGATCTAAAACAAAGTAAGTAGAGAGTAATAAACTAATAATATATCCGGCCCAACCAATTTGTTCTGGCCCGTTTCAGCCCACATCATAGACATCGTTTCACACTTTCACTCCTTGGTAGACTTGCACAAAAAAACCGGGTAGGCCAAACTTGGGTCCAAAAAACCGAGCCCGAACCCTAAAAAAAAAACGGGTAGAGAGAAACCGGTTCGGATTTTATAATACCCGACGGGTAGGAACCGGGTACGAAACCCACTTTCGAATCGGGTAGGAAACCGGGTATTCAAAAAATACCAGGAAAAAAACCGGTCAACGTTGACCAAAAAACCGGTCAACGTTGACCAAAAACCGGTTTGTACCCGGTTCGGGTATGGTCAAACCCGGTTTTGGTCCCGTTGACCAAAAACCGGTTCCGGGTCGGGTCGGGCAATACCCGGTTTTTGTGCAAGGCTACTCCTTGGTTACAGTCGACCCATTCCACACAATCAAATTGACACCATTTCCTGGCAAGTGATCTGACCAAGCTTTAAGAAAATTTTCTGACTTCTATGGTTTAATCTCTTTACATGTACATGCTCGTAGTGACCAAACCTTCCTGTTAGTTACAAATCCTGCCATTATATGAACACCGACATGTTTTCAGCGTTGCTAATTTATCAAAATTTACCAGAAATTCGCGATGTTTGAAAAAGAGTTTGAGTTGCAACAGAAATAGAGTTGTTTGACTAAAGCGAACTCAAGGCTTTTACAAGAATGGTTCTATTCAAAATGAAACCAAGAGAGTAGCAAATCGCGTGGAGGCCTTAGAGGCATAGACCAACGGTTGGCACTTGATTAGCCAATGGAGTAACAAACACAATGGGTATAAATCCTATTCAGTAGTCGCAGATCCGAGATTGAGATTTTTAGCCATGGTATACACTATTCTTGTACTGTTATTTTTTTTTTTATATTACACTACACGCGTACCCTTAACCCTCTCAATCCACCCCTCCTGATCACCCATTATACAAATATATTGTATAACCAACTTTAGATTCAACATAATAGGATCAAAGATTGATTGCATAGTGAACAAATAAAAACATTCAACCACAGTTGTATATCAATGTTTGTTTAAACCATAAAACACTTATACTAAAAACCCAAAACCTAAATAAACCAAATTTATAACCTTCCCCTTGCCAGTCTTGATTACTCGGACCGATTAGCATACCTTTCTACATTCTTGTCAATGTTCAACCCCACCATGGCTTCACCCAACCCACAACTCACCTCTGCAAGCATCTTTGGGTCGGTGTAATGTGTGACTGCCTGAACAATAGCACGTGCCCTGCGAGCAGGATCACCGCTCTTGAACACACCTGAGCCAACAAAAACACCATCACATCCCAACTGCATCATCAGAGCTGCATCAGCTGGAGTAGCCACACCACCTGCAGCAAACTGTACCACTGGGAGCCGCCCCAGTTGCTTTGTCTGCATCACCAAATCATATGGGGCGGCAATTTTCTTTGCAAAAGTGAACACCTCGTCATCGTCCATGTTTGCCAGAACCCTAATGTCGCCCATCACAGACCTAACATGTCTCACTGCTTCAATTATGTTACCTGTAAATCATGGCCAGAATTATAAACCGTTGTAAATAATGATAAAGAGTGGCCTGACATGGTTTCCTCGATTTACCATGTGCATTAACAGTTGTTAGCTGAACATCGAATCTTATTTTTGGTTACACTAATATCTTGCATAGAAAATACTAACAATAAGAAAAACCTAAAACTTATTGGTCGACGACTCGACGTTTCATAGAATGTCAATTTTTAACCCGTTATGACAGTCAAAGTTAAAAGTTTCTTATTATCAGGATACAATCTTGCAAATCCCTACTAAAGAAAAGATTATTACAATCGAAGGATTAGAGTTTTTGTACACAAATATATAGATAATACGGGGTAAAGCATAAGAACGCATATTAGGATGCTCTTTATTGAAGAAGTCATCTTCTTTCACATACCAAACATAATTAACACAAAGAACCCATATTTTTCTCAAAATTTAGGCTCAATTATCCCATGCAATCTTAATCGATAGTCCTAATTGGTGTGCTCTAAAAACATGACTTAAAATATGATATATCCTACATCACACCATCAGCCGCCACACCATGCAACACAGCCAACAGGTCAGCCCCACCATGACCGTCACCAGAAATTTCAAACAATTTTTAATTTAAAAAATATCAAGAAATTAAAAAAATAAAAAATTCCCCACCGCCATATTGGGTTCCTACTTGCTACTATGCTAGTGGACTATAGAAGTTAATCAGAAAACCCAAACACCGCCAATAAGCTTTAGCATAATTGGCTAGGAAAATGAAAGAGATGGATTTGAGACTATAGGTCTAAAGTTCATATCCAATCCAAGACAGGTTTTTCCCACAACGGGTGGCTTCGGTGGGCTTTGGCTACCTGTCTGTGTTTGCGGACGTATAAGATGCCTTTCGCTATTGGGTAATTCCAGCTAGTCGGACATTAATATTTACAACAACAACAGTACCCAAATCCCTGTATAAGCGGGGTACGAGGGAGGTGAGATGTAGACAGTCTTTCCTCAACCCAAAAGTAAAGAGACTGCTTCCATAAGCAACTCAGGCCACCAAAATCAAAAGTATAACACTAATTTCACAAATTTCACAAATTAAAATCCATTCATGAAATCAAAATAAACTAATCAAATCTTAAACAAATCAACAAAAAAAAAAAAAAAAAAAAAGTTCCTGTATTAATAAGCATTAGAAATGAAACATACCAGTACCAGCCTCGCCTTTAGTACGAATCATAGCAGCACCTTCACGAATCCTTCTCAAAGCCTCACCAAGATTCCTACACCCACAAACAAACGGAACCCCAAAATTCTGTTTACTTATATGATTCTCATCATCTGCCAATGTCAATACCTCACTTTCATCAATATAATCAACCCCAATTGCTTCCAATATCTGTGCTTCCACAAAATGTCCAATTCTTGCCTTTGCCATCACTGGTATTGTCACTGCTTGTTTTATTTCTTTTATTAGTTGTGGGTCACTCATTCTTGCAACACCCCCTTGGGCTCGGATATCTGCCGGAACTCGCTCCAGTGCCATTACTGCACATGCCCCTGCTTCTTCTGCTATTCGGGCTTGTTCTGCGTTTACTACGTCCATTATAACACCCCCACGTAGCATCTGTGCTAGCCCTACTTTCACTGAGAAAGTTGATTTTTTGTTGCTTCCGGTTAAGGCCGCACCGTTGCCGTATACTGCCACCACTCCGGTGCCTTCCATTTTTATTTTTATTTTTATTTTTTGAAGAAAGTGTGTAAGTGTGTGTGGGTGGGTGGGTGGGGGTGGGGGGTTGGTTTTGAAGATTTTAGTAGTGGGTTTTTTTGTGTTTTGAAATGAATGCTTGTGATATATTGGGAGTGGTGAAGGGATGTTGTTTATGGGTGCTAGCAGCACCTATTTAAAGGGGGGCGCATCCACCAATTTTCATTGTTTAGGCCCCTCACAGCCATTACTCCATTACTTTAAATTCTTAAATTCTCACTGTCACTTCAGTGTTGCATTATTTTATTTTTTTCAGAATTTATCTAGAATTTATCCCCTATCAACCATATCATCATTTTTCTCAAATTCTCAACTTCTCACTGCCACGTCATCGCTACTCATACATATATATAATACATACACACACAGAAACATTCAAGAACGCACGTTCTCAAGATGCAGCCACCTCCAGAACGCGGCCAGAACGCGGCCCGTGACAGCGGCGTTCTGGCCAGAATGCGAGAACGTGGGCAAGAACGCATGGGCGTTCTGAGAATTTGAGAGGGGGGGGGGGGGGGGGGGGGAAAACCGGACCGTTTTGA
>JAOEHQ010029679.1:0-13413 GCA_025447715.1 Asclepias incarnata | reverse complement strand
ATGATCCAACGGTCAAAATCTTATCCTATTTGTTTTACTTTAATATTTGTTTTACAGTAACCAACCCCTATATATATTTCTATATATATATATATATAACCCGGTTATGATGAAACAAGCGGGTTCTAAAACTAATTTGGAAGGAAAGCGGGTTCTATTACAGGCGGCAAGAAATAAAGCGGGTTCTAATTGGAAAAACGGGCTCTATTATGTTTAAAAAGGAACCGGTTGTCCTTTAAAAGGACCCGGTTATTAAAGCGGGTTCTATTATCACCTGAAATAGGACTCCCTCGCAGGACACGGATGTAAAGCGGTTCTAACATACTTTTTAACCGGGATTTATTAAGGTTTGTGTAGTGCAACAAAGCACTTTCACCGGTTGAGCTGCCGTCTGTCCGCCGATGCCAAAACGTCGGCTGTGATCGCCGTAGCACCGTACACGTGTCAGAAATGTGGCGGATACCGGTAAATTTTCGTTATTATTTTCAACTAATATCTAACAATTAAATAAAAGTAATAAATAGTAATAATATTTTAATATTTTTTTATAATTTGTAAATTTGTTCATTGTTGAATATGTTGAAATTCCGATCAGAGTATATCAGGTATAAATAGAAATTGTATAGATATAATTACTGATATATATTTTATTTGAATTTTAATTTTATTAATAATTTAGAAATTGTTGTTTAATTGAAGAGGATGATGATATGTATGGAGATTTATTAGAAGATCATGTTTCATTAGGACCTCCAGCTGAAAAAAAGTTTAATTATTTTATATTATTTTTTTAATTTATGCAAATTTAAATAAAAATGGTGTGAATTTTGTGTATTTAATTAAAACTTTTGTTCTTGAGTTGTATTTTAAAAGAAAAGAAAAGAATTGATGAGATGTGAATAGAAGAGATGGAATCCCTTCTAATCATCTCAAAAATGGGAGGAAGATTTTTTTAACAAAAACAACTAAAAAAACCTTTCAAATCATATCATTTCATTTCCTTTCCATCCATAAAAAAAACTCAAGATCACAAATTGTTTTAAAATCCTTTGGATTCCTTTCCTTTCCCCTCTTAAAAAAACTCAAAAACATAGTTAGGAATTTTGTGTATGTGATGTTATTGAATATTTACATAGCCGTGCTTTATCCGTAAGCTTATGTACGGCTTCATATGCACTAATAAGTTCAAATGAGAGAACTGAAAAGTGGTTCGGAATCAGTGGCGGATCCAGAAAAATATAACAGGGTATGCAAAATTTAATAAGATTTTTGAAATTGCGGTTTTTAGTCAAATAGTCAACCACCAACACTACAAGATATGTTATGTCTACTTAGGATATGCACTCATTTTTTATAGGATATGCACTATTAGTAAAAAAAAATTTAATTTTATAAAATAAAAAATTTAACATTAATTTTTTTTCCCATAGGGTATGCAAGTGCATAATACCCTGCTCTCCACATGGATCCGCCACTGTTCGGAATTGTGGCAGCCACAAAATTACGTGTTAGTTCATAGGTGAAAATGTTTGGAGGTTTAAATGAGAACGAGAAAAAAAAAAGTTGAAAATACGTTAAACTGTGTGTTATTTAATCTGTTCACATGTGAATGGTCTATACCATTTATTCGCGTGTGAAAAAAGATCACGTAACATGTTTTTTAACAGGATTTGTTGTCCCCCGTGTATATATATATATATTCACACGTGAATGAACATATTGTTTTGTGGTTCTCACGGTTCTAAAATCTTTTCTTGGTTTCGCTTTTCATTTGAACCTTCGCAGGTACATATATATGTGATATTATTAGTCGTCATGTATGTTGTGATATTTCAAGATTTGTTTGATATGATGGGGCGAATGCAAGAAGAATAGTGTGTTGGTAGATTGTCTATTTATCTAGCTCATTATATGTAGTATTGTGTAGGTTGAAGTTCAAATTCTTTCTCAACTTGATTTGCTCAGAGGTACTAGTTATTTGATCAAATTTCCGCTATTAATCCTAACCGTATAACTGGTCACCCGTCCGTAATATAGCTCATCTTATGTGTTTTCAAGAACCATGGTATGATCTCGTGCAGATGCTAATGAAGGCATTCATGAAAGAGATCAAACTAGTTTGTTTCAAAATTAAGGTATGTCATTTAACTTCCAAGTAATGTTGCATCATTGCTTCCTAGTACTGTTATAATTGAAGTCAACTGCGTTGAGGAAAATATATTAGCATACGATTTGGCTCGCTGAAAAGTCGATTGAGGGGAAAGGAAGTCCTTTGGACTAAGAACTCTGCCTTGGTTCCTTGAAATGGGAAAGTAGTCGATTACTATCTTTTTCAACTGTCATTATGGTACTGCTATGACATTGTATTCAGTATTAGAGGTTGCACATTCGACCCATATAAAAATAGCTTAAAAGGAAACAGGTTGAAAGTCAACAAAAGTGTATTTTTAATCCCCCCCCCCTGATTTCTTCTCTGGAATAGAGTTTAGAGAAGTTCATTCGTTTTTTTCAGAGGTGTTCAGAGGTTTTCGTTCTTAAAAACTATGGATAAGATGATATTGCATTCTTTGCACATACAAAAAGTTCCAACATACTAAATCGTGTATTCGAAAATTTATCTTATCATTGTAACATGATAAATTTTATCATCATCTTAAATACAAAAATTACATAGAAAAAGTTGGAGAAATTGGTTATTGGTCAACCATAACCATTTTGATTTGTTTACCTAGCCAGCCTAACCAGTCCGGTTTGTCTTCCTAAGTATTTATTCTGGTTAAATACGTCATGATGATACCTATTTCCATGGCTTACAAATATGGTTCCTATTACCTTGTCTTTATCAGAGGCACACAGATATCTATGTTGAAGACGACGTTGAATTCCCAATTTTTGCCAACAAGGATGAATTCACATACAACCCAGGGAAAGTTATTGAATGCAACTCAGATGATGAAATTATCTCTGATACAGAGGTAAACACTACACGCTGGTCACCGCTGATGTAATACTTGAAAACTACATCGCATGTCTGAATCTAACTGTGCTCACTTTTAGACTTTATGACTACAAGAAACTGCATGCAATTGACTTAATGTGTTACTCGTAGGGCTGTAATTATCAGAAAACCAGACTTTCTAGCTTTGGAGGAAGTAGAAAATATGGAGTTTGCACTTGGCTTGCTGCAAATGCACTAATAAATGTGAACGACAGTACTTTGTTCCGTTCTGTGTCTGCCAAAACTAAGAGGTCAGATAAAGGTAGCTACTAAGTCGTTTTATTCAAAAAGGTTGGATTACTATTGAAATAATACAATTTATGAATTTAACTTTTTATTAGATTCAAAATAATCAACAAAAATGTGTTGGCGGCACAATCAACCCAATCCGCACTGATGATTGCCCTTTTGAACCAAACCAAACAACCCAACCCACTCTTTTTTCCACTTCTACTTAATACCCTTCCAGTCTGAATGTAATCTGCATCTCATTGCTAACAATTCACCAACTGCTGCCAGGGCTAAACGCAAATTTTCCATACGGACACAGCCATCGATTGACAACTTATTTACTGATACAAGTTGTGTTAATGAAGGTGATTCATCAATTAAGGTTGGTCCATCACATGATATAACTTAATCCAGTTTCATATGAAAAGTCGAGTAGTCATCCCAAGTTCCCGAAGCTTTTCAGGGAAAAGAGATGGATGAGTTGAAGAATTGTTTGATACCCGCTGAATTTCCAGCTTTACATACTCATACCACGACTTCAATGGCGGAGCTCCTTGTCCGTGTTCAGAATGAACATAATCTACCAGAAGGAAGCACTATAAAGGTAGCTCTTGTAGCATATATTCTCTCTTTGCTTTTTACCTTTATATAGAGGTGCCTGTTTAGACTTATGTATTTATGAATGGGTCAGTTTACATTATGTTCTATACTTCTATATCAAGTGGCTCAAAGTATTTAAATCAAAAGCTTTGGCTATACTAGAAATGGATCAAAAGTCACCCAAAGTGTAGAGGTGGAATATTGAGTGGCTTAGATGGGTTGGGTAACGGGTCAAAACAAGCACCGGCTTAGTACTAGACAGATTGGTTTGGGGGGAGTCGCAAATCTTTTTTAGGCTTTTATAAATAACTAGAGATTGTACGCCTTAAAGATAGCTTTGTATGTCACATGATATTTTATCTGCTTCAGTATAATAAAACGGAAGACGCCCCCGAACAGCTTGCTGTCAGAAGAATATTGTCAATGTATCCTAGTGATATAGGTGATGACCTGGACTGTTTGGACAGTGATTCACCGGAAGAAGATGAGGTATGTTATTTTATCAGCGCTTTACTATTGTTTTTGCTGTCTATTACAGCTTTGGGTCAACGAGTATGAAGAAATTTACCTATTTTGACCAGTTACGGACCCCCCCCCCCCCCTTCTAGAATGTCCCACCTCTACAGTTTAGCGTGTGCTAGATTATTAACTGTTTTACTTTAATTCCAGTACAATCATCAGATTCAAGAGCTTATCATACCAGATCAACAAAAGTCTATAGCTGATCAATTTCAGGAAGCTTTGGGTGCTGCTTCTACAAACGCAGAGGGTCACATGCATGCAGTACCTAGACACACAGGGTGGGTGTTCCTAAACACTTCTTCTATTTATACCAGATTGCGAGTATATTCCTTTAACTCTTTCTGTTTTTTCTACAATGCCAAAATTGCAGTTTTGGTCTATATGGAAAGTTGCAGCGCATAATGCAGAGCAAGAAGGACAGAGATTCATACTTTTTGAGCAAGTTACAAAAAGAAGGTACATTAAAGCATACACATTTTTTGCATTCAGATTCTTCTGGTAAAACAAAGATGTCAAGTCGTCGTTCCACCGAGTTTCAGTGCAGACTATTTATGTAAGAATTGAGAGACTGATGCTGAAAGTTATTTAGCATTGTGATAGTACAAACACAAACTGTTACACCCGTGATTTAAAAGTGACATAACTTGATTCTTTTTCAATTCAGATGAGAGAAGCTATTTTGATGTCAAGATACTGTCCAAGTCTCTGGAAGCAAAGCTGACTGTTTGTTCATGTTCTTACATTGAAAATGACAAGGTGTGTAAACTTACCGTGATATATTTTACTGGCAGCAATTTCATCCAGTTAATATGAAAAAGGGGCTGATTTGGGCTTTATTCAAATGCCAACTGGTCAAACGGTTAAAATTGCAAACTTGACTGAAAGGGAATTATGTTGAATGGGTCAAAAGTAGCCTGTGACATAATCCAGTTTTTACAATCTTCCAACTTGTTTTTTTTTTTTTTATCATTATTGTGATTGTAGTATTTGAATGCAGTTAGTAGAGTTGGCAATTTTTATCCATATACCAACAGGTTATTAAATGTTGTATTTTAATTGATAAGAGGACAAGCATGTCAAATAGACTGGGTTACACGAGTTGAAACTGTCTAAAGCACACTCAAATGCTTAAAACCTCTTATATCTTATCACTTAACATAAATTTAAGTTTTTCCACTAATGTAATTCTTCTATCTATATTATTAGATTAATTATATTTTAAATAACTCATAGTAGGTGGACAAACAAAGTGTTGACGGGTCAACCCAACCCAAGATATTCTATTTTGACTTGAACTTAAAAGATAAACTTTCTTGACCTGAACCTATTTTTACTTATTACCCAATCAGCCCTAGCCTCTCCAGCTAAACATAAGAAACAGTTATGTACATTTACCCTCGAAACAGCAACTTTTGATCGGATTCTAAAAACCTAATGACTTTGGCCTGAAAAGAAACAAAACTTATCAGATTCCCAAATTCCAGAAAATTGATCACTGGAACTCCAAATCACAGTAATCAGTATTGCTGTAGATCCAAACACCCTTTAAATGGCAAGCCTCTTATATGTGCCTGCCCCACAGGTAAAGCTGTAGAAGTTGTCATCTCTTTTTCTAGTCGTCTTCTTTCTTGCATGTTTTGCCGGATTAAAGAATTATTTTATGCTTTTGCAGAGTTCAACAAGAATGGATAACCCTCTAAATGTGATAAAAAGGAAGATATCGGCAATCATTTTTAACCCAAGAGTATGTAGTGATGTAGAGCTTGATGTTGGGAATCTGGTTCGTATTCATCATCCTTGGTATGTTCAATACTCTTTCCTCCCTAAAATCGGTACTAGAGGTGGCAAAATGAGCGTTTTGGGAAGAAAAAAATGATAGTTTTTGAAATCAAACAAAGCAGGTACAGTTTGTTCTCTCTCATTTTGCATTTGACAAACAATTACTGTATTAAATATTTACGGTCATACTATAAAAATAGTAAATATTTTATATGAATAAATAAGTTTAGGAGGTTAAGAACTTTCAAACACCACTTTGGCTGTTTTTTCAACCTGATTAGCCTGCTCCACCCATTTCCTTTTTAGCTATGCTTTTACATTTGGCCTATTTGACCTGCTGGTAGCATAATCTAAATCGACTTGTTTATAAGTATATGGGTTAAACGGCCATCTCTAGTTGGTATCAAGTTCTTACATTGTGGCAGCTTCAATACTTTTATTTGTATTTTTAGGCATGCTTTCTCTTGATCCTTAATACAGGAAAGAAGTATATGTAGAGGGACAGGAAGAGCGTATCATTTTATCGATATACTTCTCCCAGATATGAGCTATACACAGAGCATGTAGAATGATTTTCCATGTTATTGTTGTATTTCTAGTTTTCTTTAGAATCAGGCTTAGATTGAAACACAAATTTGTCTTGAATCAGTTGCGCGCGCGCGCACACACACACACACTCATAGTCAATGACCAAAGCTTGAGTTCGGTCTTTAGGAGAATAGGCTCACATACTAAGAACATATAGCACAGAGATACCTAGAAAATTGTATTGATCTGTATGGTAAAAACCTTGTTAATCTGATGCAAATCCTTTGCAAATATATGCTATGATAATTCACGTAGTAGAACTTGATTAAATCATACGAGCATCATACCTTGTATCATCGAGAGGGTTTTATGTATAGTTTGAACTCATTAATATGTCAATGGTTCGCAATATCACAAAAGATGCTTATCGATAGAATTTTAAAGCCACTCGCTATAAAGTAGTCATTTAACAGGATCGATCAACAATTTCGTGTCAATATTTAATAGAGAATGAATATAACAATTCTTTTTTACTTGTTAGATTGTTAGGTAAAGTCTAAGATTAATGTTTTACTATCAACTTTGAATTAATAAAAGTTACGGTTTTGATATGTTTATCAAGGTGTAATTACATGCTTCAATATATATAACTTATATCTATATCTATACTTCTATATAAAAATTATAAACCCCATGTTGAAAAGTTACACTTTTAAGATATGTGAAATGACTAATATACCCCTCTCACCTATTTACATCATTTATCTCTTAACTTATAAAATACATACACTACCCCTTTTACATCAATTACCTACCCTACCCGTCACCACCACCGCCACCAGTCACCGCCGCCGGCACAACCGCTATCGCAGCATTGCGTGGGTACCATATTAGTATATAATAAAGCCGATAGCATCAATGATACCACTTTTGTGACATTCCCATGTTAAATTTAAAATAAAGAAAAGTTACAAATCATATATCCAGCTTTAGTGTCGTGATACGCGTAGTGGTGCCCAAAAACCGGGTTTGGGCCAAACCGGGTTCTACCCGACCCTAACCGTTTTTGGGTCAGAAAAACTCTGGGTTTGACCGTACCCGAACCGGTTAGAAACCAGTTATTAGTCAAACGTGGACCGGTTATTTTTCGGGTTTTTTCCGGCGACCGACCTGGTCCGAATACCCAAACCGGGTACAACCCGTTAGTTATTGGAATACCCGAACTGGTTAGGCCAAAACCGGTTATAAATCGGGTTCGATTTCGGTTAACGAGCTTGGATTAACCGGTTTGGTTGGGCACGTCTGAATACGCGTACTTCAAGTCTCCAATTAACGAATACTACGTTGGTGTCTAAAGCCTCTACAAGAAAAGTTTATATTGATCCCTCCATTATCTCTAGTTCCCGTTTTACTTCCATTATTGTTCACTTCAACTTCTAAAGCGTGAGACATGAAAATCAATATTTTGTTAACATGAACGTGTATATTTATGACCCAAATACTATCTAGGGTTAAAGTTAGTTTTTCAAATTGTTTGTTTTTCAGCTTGATCATTTGGGATATAGGTTGACCCGTCAACCTAAAAATATTTTTAAAATATATAAAAATTATTTAATAGACCAACCCACCAACCTATTTGATCTAAAACCAACCTTGTCAAAAGAACAACCTGCTACCCACCAACCTACATGACTTTTATGACATGCAACCAACGTGTTTAACATGAAATAACCAACCAACCCACAAAAACTAACCCACCAACCTATTTGACTTGAAACCAACCCTCCAACCTGTACACTAAGTAAAATATGCAATGAAGAATTGTTAGCTATCTTAAAATGTGGCTTTTATATTTTTTTACTCAAGTGGTTGTTAGTTTAATGGACAAAAACACACACAGATACACACTTTTAAGCATCTATATTAAATCTATGTTTGTAGGAGCTTATCCTACAGATAAATTGTCTGTTGAATGCATGGACTACTACTCCATTGAAACAAACGGAGGTGCGGTTCCCCTTTTCAACAGAAAGGTTCCCCGAAGCAGTATGAATATAGTTGATCCATTGAAAAGAACTAGAAATTTGGGTTACAAAGTCAAAAGCCAAAGTATGCATCTTATATTCTATCTGTCTATTTTATTATTGTTATTATTATTATTATTATTATTACTATTATGGCATGCTTCAATTTTAATTTGGTTATTTCAGAGAAACTAGAGAAGATTCAAAATTCGTTCAAGAGAGGTCTAAAGGAGCAAAATGAAATACTTTCCTTGTCAATTGGAAAAGCAAGGCTTGAGTGAGAAGCTCCATAAGTTCTTTCCAAAAATAAGTCGTATCCCTCTTCCACGTGAAACGCCACTGGATCTTTCCAGGAACTTGTCCCGTGATTTGGAAGATTATGGAAATGTTCAAAGATGCAGACATCCTCAATTTAGAGAACTGTCATCACCCCCACCGATACCACCAACAACATTGCCACCACCATTGCCGTTGTCAAAGTATGTGTTAAAATATATATGTAGTCTTAACCTGGTTATATAAGTTGAGGGGCTAACAGCTACAAAACAATCTATTAGCCCCTTAAATTATATAGCAGGTTAAGACTATATATATATAGGAAAAGGTTCATGTGAGAATCAATTGAATTGGAAGAACCATGAGAACCTTTAAATTATAACTTGATGTTCATACGTGAATGGTATATGTCAACAAATTCGTTCACATATGAACAGATGAAGTTATACTTAATATTATCCGTGTTCATTTGTGATAGTTCTCACATGAACCTTACCCTATATATATATATATTTCTGACATATACTTTGACAACGAGAATGATGTTGGTGATGTCGTTCGTGGTATCAGTGGGAGTGATGACAATTCTCTAAATTGAGGATGTCTGTATCTTTAAACATTTGCATAATCTTCCAAAGCAGGGACAGGTTCCTAGAAAGATTCAATGACATTTCACATGGAGGAGGGATACAGCTTATTTTTGGAAAGAACTTATGGATTTCTCACTCAAGTCTTGGTTTTCCATTGACACATAAAGTATTTCGTTTAGCTCCCTGAGACCTCTCTTGAACACATTTTGAATATTCTCTAGTTTCTCACTTTCTCTGAATAACCAAATTAAAATTGAAGCATGCCACAATAATAATAATAATAATAAAATGGATGAATAGAATATAAGATGCATAAGCTTTTGACTTTGTAACCCAAATTTCCAGTTCTTTTCAACGGGTCAACTATATCCATACGGGTTCGGGGAAATTTTCCGTTGAAAATGGGAAACGTACCTCCATTTGTTTCAAAGGAGCATTAGTCCATGCATTCATCAAGAACAGACAATTTATAAGTAGGATACGCGCCTACAAACATAGATGCTTAAAAGTTTGTATCTGTGTATGCTTTTGTCGGTTAAATTAACAACCATTAAATTTGATGAGAACATTATAAAAGCCACATTTTAGATATCAAAAACGTATTTAACTTTATTCAAATTCTTTTTTTTAGAACGACATTCTAATTTACTCCTACTCCTAAATTACAGGCATGTCTGAGATGAAACCTAAGACTTTCGAGAAACCCTATTAATCCACCCCCACAAATGTGGGAAGTGAGACTCGAAACCAGATGGATCCTCTCAAGGTCAAATACCTTAATTACCAATGGGCCACCAACTCATTCCTTAATAATTGAAATCGAAAACATAGTGTTGTAATTAGTAATAGATGCTTGTTACTTTAAGTTGGGTATGTGCCTAAAATTTTACTACACTAATTGTGTTTTTAGTGATGTTAAAAATAGGTAAAAGAAAAAATTAAAGGCTTTGAGCCTTTGATTGGTGCTATTTGCAGAGAAGTGCTTACTCAAATGGAACTCAACAACTGGCTGATATAGGTGATAATAATTTTGTAATGCCGCCTTGTTATATATAGCTCTGGAGTGGCTTGGTTTTGGATGGAGTTAAAAGGCACTTGTTGACTAGGATGCATTCGTGTGGGGTGATCAAGTTGCTGATTTTTTGAAAGAGATAGTGAAAAAACAAGCTAATTGTTAAACTTTTTTCTAATAGATTGTATAGGCTTCTCATTTGAACTTCTATGCTTGCAATGCACTCCATAAGATAATCTCTTGTTTTCACATTTTCTTGATGTGTTTATTCGATAAAAATCTCCATTAAATCACTTGTGTTTAATTTCGATTTATTTTCACCAGGTAAAGTAAGTATATCCGGTGGCGGAATTTGAGCAAGATATTTTGGGAGGGCCAAATCATTTGATGTACGTTCGTTTAGTATATCTTAATGATCATGCTAAACATGATCCTTAATTAGCTATAATACACAATTTTATGATTATTTATTTATACATTATCATGTTTATTAGGAAAAACTATATAATCGCATAAATAAATAAAGCTAAAAATTCATGTGTTCTCTAATATTAGTGTGTAAAAAATTAGTTTGGATGTCAAAAGTAAAAAATAAGGTCTCGTGATGGAATTCGAAACAAAGCACTTCCTTAAGAATTGGCTACAAGTGTGCTACGAACTAGTGTAACTTTGTGAATTTTTCTTACAAAACACTATATACAGGTCGTCTCGTGAATTTTGAATGCCCTGTTCAATATTGAAAAACTAAATGAACAGCAGACCCTTAAATATATATTTAAAACTAGTTAGTTCCCGCCCACGCGTTGCGGAGGGAACAATCAATATAATCAGGCGTAATACATTAACTATTCAGAAGTGTATTTATAAGGCATACGTCCTTACGATTTGTTTTCGTTTTTAAAAGCATTGCAGTGAGCTAAGGGCTTGATAATCTCAGCGGGATGTCCATAGAGATCATTTATGTAAAGAAGTCTCATGGACTATATATATGAATCTGATCATAGATAAATTTACTCTGCAAATTTCGGCAGACTTATTCTTCTTTATTCCTTTCCGATCTTCGCCGTCTTCTGTAACCCGTGTCTTGGGAGTTCACTTGTCACTCAAACATAACTATTTCGGCTCTGTACGTCCAAATCACCCGTATCAACCGACATGGAGCCTATAGCCTATTAGACCATCCCCATCGGAACAAAATTTATAGTTCGGTCGGACATAAAGTTGAAAAGGAACTCTTTTATCATTTATTTACAATCAAAAAACATTTAATTATTTAAATATATTTAAGCTGAAAATGCATTAAAAAAAAATTTGTAAATGCATCTTAATGTTAGTTTATTTTTGCAGCCACAAAGATAACGTTACTTTAATAAATTCATTAATAAGAATTGAAAACAAAATGGCGTACATGAAAATAGGAGTAGATGTTGAAATTGTGGAAACATGGGTAGTTTACAATTTTACATCTATGCCCTTTAATAATTTGTTTTAAATAAAAAATGTTTAAATAATTTTAATCCAATTAGTGGCTAATATTTATTCTTACCATTTGTATATAATAAAAACATTCTCATTTGATTACATTTTTTAATAATTAATGTTTATTTATGTTAAACTTTTGTATTATAATCTTTAATATATACTGTATAATGGAAATCTTTGGTGTTTTGTAGGTTAAAATAGGTAGATTCAAGGTACGAGACATAAAAGGAGACATTACTATTAATCAAGTAAATGGGCTTGCTACGTTATGTTATATGGAAATGGTAAATTAAATTTAATTCTATAGTAATCTTTTTTGTGTATATATATATATATATTATATTATTCACATTATCATATCTCATTATATATAGGCAAACCTTGATTTCTTACGGGACAACTTATTCAAGAAAAGTATCATTTTGGTTAAGGCGTGGTGCAACTACGAAGCCGACATCTTAGGATGGGGGCTGACGACCTATGCTATCGAGGTTATGATTACGAATGTCTTGAAGTCATGTTCAAGCGAGCCTATTGGACCGCTAAGGGTGAGATTTCACAAAAAAAAATTTGGTAATAATATATTTTTAAGGTATTAGAAAAATAACATTGTTTTTATATATTTTAAAATCTTAATTAGGTACTACAAAATTTCTTGGACATGTACGCTGATATTGATTGGGAGGAACAAGCCCTTGGACGGAAAGGGATTATCAACATTAATCGGCTTGATGATCTCGATGGTAAAATTACATAAAAAAAACCTTTTTTTTTTTATAGAAAATATGTTTTCCCTCGCGTATACTAAATTCATTAAATTTATTTCTATGTAGCTTCATATCCTCCAGTTGCACTTTCGGTCTTGGATGAGTGCATGGATTTTTGCACCATGGAAACCAACGGAAATGAGTTTCCTATCGATTTGAATGAAAATTTTCCAAGAACTTTGCTAAACATTGTAGACCCCTTGAAGAGAAATAGCAACTTGGGATACAAAGTAAACAAGTCGTGTATGTCTCTATCCGTACATTTAAAGTATTAGTATTATTATTAGTATATAATAATGGCATGCTTTCAATTTTTCAAGGAAACTACAAAAAATTCAAAATGCACTGAAAAAAGGAAAAAGCGACATCAACAAAATTCTAAATTTGTCGTTGACTATGGAGAACAAAGGTTTACATGAGAAGATCCTTACCTTCTTCCCCAACATAAGTCACATGTTGCCTTCATGTGACACACCACTAGAGTTGTCCCAAAAAGTAACCCAAGTGGTGAAAGACTATGCATTTAGTAGGAAATGCATATATCCTCTTTATCATGATCTGCCAGCACTTCCACCATTACCACCACCAGCAATCCGTTCTTCCT
>JAOEHQ010029668.1:0-13413 GCA_025447715.1 Asclepias incarnata | reverse complement strand
TATTAAGATTTTTACTTTTTAATAGTATATTATAATTAGATTAATAATGACATCATCAATGTTCAATTTTGAGGATTCGAGAGCTGTGATTGGTTAATAAGTGGTTAGGTCAGTTGTCTTTTAGTTTATATAAAGATTATTTTATGAAAATCTAAAAGTGTAAATTAATGATGGAAAATAAAAAAGTGTAAATTAATGAGATTTTTTCTATAATTATTAATATGATAATTAAAGTTTTTTTGTGGGCCCATATTTTCTAATTTATAATTTTATATTTAAATTAAGTATTTAGTAAGATTTATTCTTTTATGAAAATCTAAAAGTGTAAATTAATGATGAAAAACAAAAAAAATATAAATTAATGATATTTTTTCGATTATTATTATTATTTTTTTTAATCAGCAACAATAATGTTACATTTATACCTTAAGAAGAAATTTACAACAGGATGGTAGGCAAACGGGCAACAAGCTACGCCGCCACCCCTTTCTGAATAAATAATTAAAGTTTTTTATGGTCCCATATTTTATAATTTATGATTTTAATTATGACAATTTAGTCACATATTTAATAACTTAATTTAGAGAAATCGAGAGTTATGATTAGTGAATTGATGTTAGGTTAGTTGTCTTTTAGTATATATTAAGATTATAGTGACCACTAATTGTGGCAAATGGAGAAAAACTCTTATATAAATAAAGCAAGCTTTTGATGACACCATTATTCTTAAAAAAATAACCTATTTGGCATCACTAGATCTTTTCTTATTAACTATTTCTTTTTTATTTAATTGATTTATGACATCATCTTTAATTAAACTTTCACTTTTAATTCCTTCATTACTTTGCACCGCTAGATCTTTTCTTATTAATTAATTATTTCTTTTTCTTACAATTAAAATTTGATATAAAAAAACATGTGGTACGTTATTGATTATTCCCAATTTAGTTTTGTTTTCTAATTGTGCTTCATTATTTTTTGTATGGTTCAATAATAATAGTTTGACATGTGTATAGTAAAAGAAATAAGATGTGAAATTACTATCCATCTGGTCAACACTTTTATGATTTTGTTACGTAAATAAATTTTGGCTTGAGTGTTGGTCACCTTTTTTTTAGAATTTCCAATTATAGCATGTTCATAGTCTTATGGTTTTTTATTTTTATCATTACTTTTTATAAAGATGTAAGTAGTGTTGTATTTTGGTATCTATCGTTTTGTATGTCAACACCTTAATATCTTTAATATGCCCCGGGTATCACCCGGGTTGATAAGCTAGTATATATGAAAGAAATAAAAGGTCCATAAAAAAGAATAATAACAATAACAATATAGAAAATTAGCAACAAATGGAAGAAAAAAAAAGCTTACCTAATAATCGAACGAGATGTTTATGTCTTAAACGATTAATAATCGTAAGTTCAGCCAAGAAATCATCTTCGCCCTTTAGACTTTCCCTCGAAAATCATTTCACGGCGATTTCCACGGTTTCGTTGTTATCTTCCAGCACCACGCCTTTATAAACCACCCCGTAACCCCCTTGCCCCAACTTCCTCTTTTCGTCGAAGTTATTCGTCGCTTTCTTTAGCTCCCGGAATTTGTATTCCTTTGGCATTCCAGGCAACGTCCTCAACCGGCTTAAAATATTTGATTGCAACCTATTCAACAATCGCTTCTTGTAAAAATAATAACCAATATTTACGGCTAACGCAATCAAAACCAATGCCAGTACCGGGATCCCAACACCAAGCAATATCGTCATTGTGTGACTTTTCGGCTCTGGGAAGTAATCTACCTGTTAAACAAAATAAATTGCAACTATTTAAACGTGTTACATTTTTCTTCAATACAGTGTAAGCGTATAAGTTTATATAATTACCAAATGAATGTGACATACCGAAATATTCCATCGTAGAACACAGTTCAGCTCAGTAAGATTTCCGGTGGAAGCTGCAAACCCGAAATACGAATTCTCATGAACATGTGTCCTAAGATCAAGTCCATATTTGATAATAGGCGTTTGGGGCATAGGTGGAGTTGGATCGTCTCTTCCGGCTTGATCCGCGATATAAACACGAATAAATTTCTCCTTACCATCATACTGAATCCAAACATTATGAAACCTAGCAGTCGGACCAGGAGCCAAGTCAATATTAACTCGTGACAATGGTTGAGAATCAACAGATCGAATTGAATGAATATTTAGACCAATATGATCATCATTAATATCAAATGGTTGCTTCACAGTATCAAGTTCAACAGCAACGATGCCGTTAGTCGTTTGATTATCGGTTGTTTCATTAGTTAGACCAAGAAACTGACCGTGGCTGTTTGCTGGGATATCTGTTGTGGGTGCGATCAAGAAAGCTAGCCCTTCACCGGGATTACCGTCACCCGGTTTAGGAAGCATGTTAACAAGAAACGATGTATTAAACGAAGCTACGGTTGAGTTAGTGGCCGATCCATCCCAAAGTTTGAATGGTTGCTTGAACATAACTCGACCAGATTGGTGGCTTAGGTTGGCTAAGGGGTTGGCGCTGTCAGGGGTAATTTGTAATGCGTCTAGGTAGACTCGTGAATTGTTATGGAACTTAAGTTCGGAGTTGGGTTGTTCTAAGTTTACGTTAAATGTATGGAAGGATCTTTGGAAGTTTTTAAAGTTATTGGCGGTTGCGGAGAAGAAGAAGAAGAAAAAGAAAAGGAAGATGATGGCGGTTCTTATTGCTACTCCCATTTCATGTATTGGTGTGGCTGTGTTTAAGGCTGGTGAAAATTAATTGATTTGTAGAGGGAAAGAAAATAAGAAATGAAAGCTGCAATGTGTGGGTATTTTAAACTAGAGAGGAGGAGGAGGAAGTGGTACGTAATATGTAGTACGTGGTTACTTGGAAACTGCCATTGCCATTGCGGTTTGATTAGTATTATGTTATAGAAGATGTAGTCATATAGATATTGATATAGATATGGAAATAAAGGGAAGGTGCGAAGCGACCTAAAGTGTGAAAGGTGCGAAGCACTTACAGTGTAAATATTACTAACATGCAGTGTCGATAACAAAAACATATATCTTTTAACTATTTCTTTTATATCGACATTGTATGTTAGTGGTAACTAAGATGTATGTAAGTACATGCATCATAGTTAATACTGATATGCATCTTGGTTACCAAGATACATTATATCTTAGCAATTAAGATGCATGTCAATAGTAACTAAGATGATGCATGTTGTGCATCTTAATTACTACTAATATGTATCCTAGTTATCAATGATTTTTAGCCACACATGTTTTTTACTGTAGACATTGTATGTTAGTGGTAGGGGTGAGCATGGGTCGGTTTTGGCCCAAAACCGAAACCCAAACCAAATATATCAGTTTTTGAAAACCAGAAATCATTGGATTCGATTTTGTTATGGTTCGGTTTGTGGGTTTTACGATTCGGTTTAGGTCGCTTTTTTTTATTGTATTATAATCATCATTTAGGACCGATCAAGAGTACTAACCAAGAAAACCAAGAGTACTAACCACCATAAGACAGATAGACGTTTTCACTTGCTTGAAACCTGTGTGTAATATATATGCAATATTTGGCCAAATCCATTGAGTTGATAATATGTACCCTCTATATACTAACAATATCCCGATTACAAGAAAAGAGCGGATTACCCACAAATCAAATTCGTGTGTAATTGACTAATACCCACCAAATTAACCACGAGCATATGTACGTGGGTAAAACCTCCGAGGGTAATTACTACCCACGAATGATTCAATTTGTAGGTAATTTTACCCATAAAATGTTTAGTGGGTGATTGTTTTAAATTTGTGGGTAAGTGTTGCCTGAAATTTTTCAAAAGAATACAAAATTTCCCACCAAATTATGGGAAAATCTAGATACATATAGTCATGTGTAGAGATTTTTTTATTTTATCCATAGATATTTGTGAGCAAATTACACACGAATATAACCATGTGTAAACCCGAGGGTATACGTTTTCAAATAATTTTGGGTAAAAGGAAAATTTTACCATGAGTATAATCGTGTGTAAAAGCAGAGGGTAAATATACAAAGTTTATCTGTAACAAATCGTTAGTACATTCGCAGCTAAATTACACACGATCCATATACCATCACACAGGTAAATTCCTAGGTAGATTTTGTTGTTTTTGTATATGAAAGATGTATATTGAAAATTGTACTATAATTACCACACTATACAATAAAATTTCATAATATAATATAAAGATAAAATAATCATTCAAACATAACATTTGAAATAACATAAAATATCAACAAAAGAGGTCTAAAACTTACAATCTAAAAAGTATTGCAACAAAGTAGGGTAATAGGAACAATACTAAATCTTAGCAAAACACGCATTAAAACTAGTAAATAGAATTTGGATAGATAAACCACTCAATGTTTGCACCTGCTTCAAATTGACTTGCGCCTACTTCAGAATGATTTGCGCCTGCTTCAGAATGACTTGTATGTTGTTGATGAGCATCATGTACACTTCGAATATCTAAAATTTGGGATGTCCATATGTGGGAGTTCGGTAAAAGGTAAGAAGTTGTTGCTACCTCTTTCACGCATCCCAGCAACGTAGCCTCTGGATGGACCATAATATAAAGATAAATAAATAGGGGAAAATGAAATGAATTTATATTGTGTATAAAAGGTATGTTCTTACATCAAAGCAATCCATATCTATGATTATATAATATACAGAGCAATACAATAACATATTAATGGGTACACAAAAGTTGGCAAATGTAGATGACTTACATAAACCATCATTCTCTATATCTCTGGATGGGGTTTCTTATCGAGAGGTTTAAATTGGAATCTATTCTGCGAGGAGGCTCTCTAGCGTAAACCCGGTTAAGACAACGTATGCTACTATGCTAGATCTCCCAACATTCGCAAGTAATTCACACCTTTTTTTATAAAAAAAACACATCAACCAACATTTAAATAGTTAAATGGAGACCAGAATGTCTACAAAAAAACGTTAATGTGGTATGTTAAATTACTTTATAATTCAATGTCGACATTTACAATTTTTTACCTGCATACTCAATTATAATTAAGATCATATAGCAAACAAAAAGATATAATACCTTTGCTAATAAAGTGCAATGAATATGTTTTTATCAAGATTGTGTATGGTAACTTCCGCTACGTGGTTTATGACAACACCATCGTTTGTTAGCACGATCGTTCTCAAATGATTTAGGTAAACACATTTGTTAAGTTGTTACCATGATTTTTATCCATATGTAACACATGCCTAAAATCAAGACAACAGAGATGATAAAGTCATTAAAATTGAATTTAAAATATTGAATATTGTAATCATATCATAAGAATGTATATATGATGATTAGAATCAACTCAATCAAGCCATTGGTGCATCAATCTATCAATGACTCATATTCAATAAGCTCCATCAAGTGTAACTTACATATAATGATTTTGGTTTTTTTATTTTTTTTATTTTTGATTTGTTGCACACTTTTTTTCCTTTGGATTTTGAGTATATATCTTAAATAAATATACATTTCTTATGACAAACTTTTGTGATCATATTTTGTTTCCTTTTGGGTCTTTGGTATTTATCTTAAATACATATACATTTCTTACAGCGGACTTTTGAGTTGTATCAACAAGAAAAATGAGACCTCGCACATCCCTTAGCAACAACAAACTTTTGAACACGGTTGTGGTTTTATCTTTAAATAAATATATATTTGATATGTGAAAGTAATCTCTATAATTAAAACCGTGCAATGCTTAGGCGAAACCTAAACTTTTGAGCATGATAATACACGATTGTAGATTCAATGCAAATACACTAGAATAACAAAACCGTATCATCACACTAAATAAGACCCCACAGCACGGGGCCCGAATCCTCTACAAACATATTTTCCAAGAAATTGTTTTTGAGTTCATAAGAATTAATATATTCCGTATGTGTTTGTTTGACTAGTTTATAATATTTTGGTATATCACACGACCTTAGACAGTTACACTCGGTTAGAAACTTAATTCAGATAAGATAAAGATATTTATAATACTTTATTTACTTATTTTTTTTGGTTATATATTTTGATAGGGATTTGATAGGGATAGGGGTGGACAACTCAAAAGAAAATTAGCAACAAAATAGAAGTCAAATGAAAGCTAGAATGATTCAAGAAGACGCAAACATGTCAAGTTAACCGTGGTCACCTAACCAACTCACTTAGGTGAGTTGGTCAGGGGATTTCTAATCATCCACTATGTGGGGTCACGGGGGTGAGGTTACCACAGGTCTCAGGTTCGAGCCTTGGGGTTTACATCCCAAAGGTATTTTCCATAAGGAGGGGTGTGGAGGTCCTGCAAATAGCAGGTTAAAACCGCCTCCACTCACGTCTGAATCGAAACTCAACCTTAAAAAAAAAACTAATTAAGAAGATCAATTATATATTATTTATTTAGTTTGTGAAATAAAAACAAATAATACCCAAAAAAAAAATTGAGAAATTTATACCTCTTCTAGCATATGAAGGAGCTTTGATTTTCTTTTCTGCAACTCCAAGAATTCGAGAGTATTTAAAGGTTTATTTTTTGAAGAACTAGCAATGTTAATATTGTCATCATCATCTGCTTGCAACTGATTGTTTCTTTGAGCCTTTGCCTTTGTTGTTGGATGATGATGATCAATTTGGTTTGTACGGCCAAGATTGCAGAATTCATTGAGGATATCTTGGGCAGGTACCAAGTATCTTGAGCTTCTTATGCTGTAGTAGTGTACACTTTGATGTTGAAGGTGAATACCATCTGAAGCACCACTATTATTCATAATAATATTATTTGTAGATTTTCTATATAACTGATCATCATGATGTGTCATCATATCATGTTCCTGATCATGCTGCATATTATTCATGGGCTTACCAAAATACCCTGCTGCTTGATGATGTACTACTGATGGCCTAACAAGCTCAAAAGGTTGTATTCCAATAGTTGATGGGTTGGTTGAAGAGAGGGAAAGAGAAAGACCTTGACTTGGTCTTTCATTTGGTTCACATGGGATTAAAACACATCTTTGTAGAGATGATTGATCATCATCAAACTGACAGAAATCTCCGGTGCCGGCAATATTATTCATGATGGGTTTATTGGAAGGAGGTGATGAGGGTTTCCAAAAGAGTTCTGAGTTGTTGTGACTCTCTGAGTTGTTTTGCTCAAAGTTGAAGAACTCGTTAGGGTTAGTTGTTGTTGATGAGTTAACATGATGATAACTACTAGAATCAAACCCTGTGGCTGCAGTTCCCACCATCATATCGTTTCCTTTTATTTTCTTCTCTTCTTCAACCATTTCAGCTCACCATAACATCATCCTCTTGATGAATTGAAATCAATCCTTAAAGAATATATATAAAAGGGATGAACGGATAAGGTTTTCCTGTTGAGAAGATATCAATTATTTTATATATATATATATATATATATATGAATCCGGCCTTCTAGCTTTCTTCTTGTGAAACCCTAAAAGAAGATGAGATATATAGATGAGAGTGGACTAGATTAGTGAAGCTAGGCGGTCTGTGGTGGTGGTGGTGGTTGTGTTTGTGGTAGAGGGTGGTTGTTGATGTATGGAGATTGATCAGTGCCCTTGGCTTTATGTATTTATGCAATTTGGTGGTGTGTAGAAAAGCAAAACGTACATGTGAAAGGAGAGTGATGCAATGAAACCTCAAATTAAACCTAGGAAAAAGGTAACCTCAAAGAGCTAGCTACATAATACATATGTGTGATGATCGATGAGATATCTCTCTCTCTCTCTCTCTCAAAATAATAGTGGTAGAAAAAAAGGTCATTTCTTGTTGTTATTGTTTGTGTACATGTATACGTACGGGGGGATTGCAAGTTGCAAGTAGTTTTGAAGTATCATAACTATATATATATTTTACACATATATACATTTCATTATTAATTATACATACATATATATATATATATATATATGTGTGTGTGTGTGTGTATCATAAAATTAAAAGCGTCAAATGTATGATCATAGTACGTAATAATTTTCCTAACTAATGAAATAGCTATAGTTATATATATCCTCGATCTCAATAATTTCAATAACCCCTATATCATCCATAACAAATGATTAATTAAGGAAATCACACCCTACATGTCTAGAAATGCTATGTATGATATAGTCAATTTAGCATCAATTAAGTACTTAATTTGAAAGAAAGAAAGAAAAGAAGAGATTTGTTAGAAGCCTTTTATATATATTTTATTTTCTTACCTAAAGAAAAACAAATTACTCAATGGATTTTTCTAACTTGTATTAGGCCCTTGATAAATTATAATTAGCTAGGTTAACATTTTTAAATACTACCATGTTGTTAATATAATTCTCCAATTTTCGCGTATTTAGCATGTTAATGGATCTCGTTTGAATTTTATTTATTTATAATATAACTAACATTTAAAATAGGACTAATTAGTAATTAGAAACTTATTAGATTCATATTATCCGGTTTATTATTTAAATTTCAAAGATATGAGAGTTAACCATTAAGTCAAACTATGCACAATGATTTTTTGTTTTTTTACTACAAACTAACAATTAAACCTCCCCCACCTTGTTTTAAATTATTCATTTCATTTAATAATCACATTTTATTAAGATGTTTGCTATTTATTTAAGATGATTGAGTCAATTATTGACGTTAAAAATGATAAAGAAAAGAATAATATATCTTAAATAAATGAATGTCTATATAACACTAAGCAAAACAAACTCATTCCAAAATAAACATTTCAATATTAATTTACATAATGACCCTTATGGACATCCGATAATATTAATTTAACATGAAATAAGATGAAGACGACAAATACCTTTAATTAGGTTTTTTTTTTTTTTTTTATCAGCTGATTTTTATTAAAATATAAAAAAGAAACCTTGAGCAAGACGTGGATTACAACAAGAGTAGTTTTAAGTAGTATTTTAAGGTTTGTTTATGTTTATTATTAATGTATTTTTAAGTTTATTATTAATGTGTTTTTAGCTTTATTATTAATGTATTTTTCTTTTTATTATGAATGTGTTTTTATTAATATCTTTTTGTTAATATATATATTATTAAATAAAAAGTAGTTTAAAAAATAATTTATGTAATTTATAAAAGTAAATGAAAAAAAAAGTAATGTTTTACATTCTGAGTCCATAATAATCTAAAACTGATGAAAATTGATGTGACACTGAAGTAACGTTTTAACTGTTCTTGTGTCTCTTAAACATACATGATGCTCATATATCAACATGCATGAGTAAACGAGTTACTTAGGTCCTTCCCAATTATATCACCAAATTCTCAAATTTTCATTGTCACATCAGCGTCACATCATTCATTTCTTTCAGAATTTACCCCGAATTTACCCCCTACCAACAATATCATCATTCTCCCCAAATTTTCAACTTCTCACTGCTACATCATACACCATCTTTTTCTTTCTTTATATATATACATATATATAACACATACACACACAAAAAAGCAAGTGGGCCCACTAATTCTCAAATCTTGCACATTCTGGTGAGAATGGCTTTTCAGAACGCGGCCCATAATTTGACGGTGCCATTGGCGTTCTCCTCACAACGCGAGAACGTGAGGCGGTGCCAATGGTATTTTTCAGAACGCAAGAACGGGGGTTGAGAACGTAGCGTTGGCTGAGGCCTTAAGGTTTACAGAGTCAAAATTGGTAGGCGAACTTGTACTTGTAATTTCTGTCTAAAGTTTGTCGAAGTAGGCAGCACAATAAATGCAAAAAAGTTATATTTTAAAACTAAATAAACAAATGAATTATTCATGACGTCGGGGATTCAAATCCCGGCTTGGACCTCACCTCATGAGATTTTTTTCTAAAATGGTGTAACTGGATCATTGGTTCTGGGACTCCGACCGGATCGGGACTATTTGTTGTGTTGTGGGTCTGGGTTTCCTAATATGAGAAATAATTAATATATAAAGCTGGTGTTGTTTATCTTATAATTTTATGACGTAGTACCAGCTAACAAGTTAGAACAATTAAATTCGAACGTCTATAGTATATCAAGAATGCATGACTCTACTATAAGCCGCCATACATATAACATGCTCACATATAGTTACATTTACTTGCATGAATCCTCATGATATTATACATATACATAAATTGTACTAATAGAATATAAACATAAAGTACAGCCCACATGCATTCTTAAATACTTTTGGGTTTTTGTTTTGTTGCACAAATTTTAAGAAACATAAGTCAAGCAAGAGTTTAAACAATCTTTTTGCAGAGGGAGTTTATTCTGATCATGGTATGTGGGGCTTCAACTTTCTGATCAAGAGAATGAAACATAGTACAAATTGTTTGTATCCCTTAAAGCTTGTTGTCTTTGATTGAGATTGTAACGTGTGATCCAATGATATATGTGGTTATGTACATTATTAATATTTGGGACAAGTGTTTTAATATGTAACCAATTATATATACACCAATGTTTATAGTGTATCCAACTTTAAAAGTGTTTATTGTGGGTATGTAACTTGTTATTTTGTTTTCAGTTAAAAAAAAAAAACTTGTTACTTTATCCAAATAATATAATTAACCGGGTTACTGCTTATGTGTAACTGGTTGGAGCCACGTAGGTTGCAATGTGTGATACACATAATAGACATTAAACCATTTTTTTTTGGGGTTTTTTTTTTGTTTTGAAAGATATTAGGCCATAGTTGCATACATTTATAAACTTAATTGCGCTGACTTTCAATGTCCGGTCATCTTTTCCGAGTTTATTCTGATCATGGTACTTAGGGCTTCAACTGTTTGATTAAGAGAATGAAGATTAGTACACATTGTTTGTATATTAAAATATATCCCTAAAGCATGGTATCTTTGAGATAACGAGATTTATCCAATGATATATGTAGTTATGTAGGTTATTAATTAATATTTGGGATAAGTTGTTTCGATCAAAATGTAACCAGTTATAAACGAATCTCTACAACTGGTATCTAATTAACTTCAAAAGTGTTTATTGTGGGATTTGAACTTGAGATCGACCTATTGTAAAGATCCCTAATTAAGATGTTAACAATAGTAAACTCTTCTAATTAATATAAATTCTATGGCAACTAATTAATCTAAATGTTAGACTGTCAAAACAATTAAAAACTTAACAAAACGTTATACAACCTTTTATGTACACCCGGCCAACAAACAAAAACATTATACAACTTAACTTAACTACGTACATGTATGTATAAGTTTCAATAGCAATATTATATTGTTGAGGCCGGTTGAGAATCTGATTTACAGTCTGAATAAGATCATGAATTGGGGTGGGTCGTGGGTGGTCCTATTTTTCCAATTAATTCGAATTAAGACATCTATTAAAGCACTATCCCACACCTAGCCTATCTCTCCCTATAAATATGGGACCATGCATATTATTCCACTTATTTTCCCTACGCTTAGCAGCATCTTTTTGTTCATTTATTTGCATGCTTTTCAACTTACTTTTCGTCGGTCAGTGAAAAATATTTGTTTAGCTGTACGTACGTTTTGTATTAGTCTATAAAAAAACCTGTAGATTTTGTATGGGACTTATTAAATTATAAGAATAAACGAATGATTAAAAGATACTGTAAATAAAGTGCATGCTTGATAAGACTTTTGAACCTACACGTACTACGTCTCATTATGGCATTTGATGCCTTATATTCAAATTGGCACAAGACTTTTGCAATCTTATTCGGATACCCAACCATTTCAATGTTGCAATTTGACCCAAGACGAAACCATATATATGTACATAATTAATGTTTCAAACAATTTACATAATGATTTAGTGTCATTGTTTATTATTTGTAACAGTCAAACTAACTAATCATTTATGTTTGTCAACATATATATATATTGTTTAATTGTGATACAATTTATATGTATATTTAAAAAAGTTTTTTTTTTTTTTTATATAAACACTTTTTAACTTACAAACCTTGTCAACTTTTTCTTTTGTAATTAATGCTAGATTTGAATCATAATTAATACTTCTAGTTATATGTTTGTTTCATTCATAAACATAAACGAACGAACATAAATAACCCAAATTTCTTATTGAATAAATATCAACACAGATTTATGTTCGTTTTGTCCGATTTATTTACAGCTTTGAATATAACTGATATTGCTAAACTACAAGCCCATTGATATTATTGTAAACTACGTACTAATCGATGAACTAATCACAGGCAGTCTAGCACTAACCACTTTCTATCTCATGCCATCTAACAGGTGGAGTCGAATAAAACTAGAGGTTTGACACTTTTATATTGATAGAGGGAGGGAGGGAGGGAGGGAGGGAGGATATTCAACGACATTGAAAAAGTTTCTAGGTAAGGTCAAAATGCAAATAAAGGTATAAGTATAGGGGTATGAAGTTAAAGTTTTACTTGGTCTTTTGAGATTATCAGTATGGCCCTTGTTGAAATAAAGTTATAAGAAAGCTACCCCTCTCTAAAAAGTACTTAAGGAGAAGAGACACAGACACGAAGTGGCTCCGAGTGTCACGTGCATAACACGTGATTCTGTCCCCGTATAAAAACTAAAAAACATTATTATTGTTTTTTTTTTTCTCAATTTAAAAGTAGGTGGTCCAGTTTATGATCCAAAGCTTTCTCAGCCGTCACAAATGGGTAATAATTTTCATACAAAACTTTTTAATTTATACAAAAATTATTCATCATACCGTCATTCATCACAAACAATAATGATTCCTACAAAAATATTTGTATCATACATAAAAAAAAATATATGCATCACACATTTACACTCTACAGTTATATGATGCATTTATTTTTAGTTGATTAATTTTATATATACTCTTTAGCCTAACGGGGTGCCCCAATGAAATCCCCGGTGAATATCGGGTCGGATTTAGCTACCATTTTTGTTAAAGAGTTCGAGGTCGGAGATGTTATGTTGATAAAAAGAGTAATAGATGAGATAGGTTGATAGAAAGTATAATAAATGAGAGGGTATGTACCAATTTTGCCCTCTCATCAATTACTTTTTCTATTAACCTACCTCATAAACTATCAACTTTACCCTTATTAATAATATTTATTATTATAAATATTTTTCTTATTTATTTAGTCAAATCTCTCTTTTTATATAATCACATTATTTAATTATTTGTTTAATTTGTTATAATTTATATTTTTAATTTTCAATTATATATATATATCTATACTTACCTTATAATACATTTGAAAGGTGTCTTAATTTTTGAAAAAGTTTAAACATTTCCTTATTTATCATATCATTTAATATTTATATTTATATTATTTAT
>JAOEHQ010029657.1:0-13418 GCA_025447715.1 Asclepias incarnata | reverse complement strand
AAACACATTTACAATGTTGTATTTATGACACTGTCTTTAAAGAACAAAACGTCAAAAAAACGAAAATTGCGGCCCCGCAACGCGGGGCTTTTGAACTTCCTAGTTTTAAATTAAACTAATGAGTTACACTTAATTAACAAATACATCTAGTGAACGATGAAACGTTTGTTCAAGCAGTAACAATTATTTTTTTCCTTTTCGAATCAAATGGATGTTAGCACAGACACACCATAGCCGATGATGCGACGACGACATATAAAATTAAATAAACTTTTTCGGTATAAAGAACATTAATTGAATACCGCTAATAAAAAATATTTAATCATGTTGTTTTACGCGAATACTATTCTAATATATTTAGACATGTGCACCACTAGATTTGCATACGTTCCACACAGTTCACAACTTATCTAGATTTCATTAGATTAAAGAAGTCGTGCTTAAAAACACATACTTGACCTAAAATTTAATGATTTAACAAAATATCTGAATCAGGTTGATTTATAATGCATACACGTTATCTAACCTGGCTTCTAATGTATTTTATTCCATAACCTTTTATAATGCTAATTTTTTTTATTATGTGATTTGCTAATAACCCGTAAGGCTGTCAATAATAAGAATAAATATTTACATTACATATAGTCAGACTTTTTTTTTTTATATAAAGATTTCAATGAATACATATTATTTAAAAGAGAAGTTTGACTATATTAAATGCACAAGTCAAATGTATTAATTCAAAACTTTTATTTAAACTTTTATCTAAGGGTTGTCGTTAACAAAACTTATTTTTTATTATTATAGTGATTAATTGATGTCATCACCACATTCATTTGAGCAGCGTGTGCCGAGCAGGGACCATTTGACCTAACATATTACCTCTTCTATTTAACAGTTAACATAATAAAGAGTGTTTGTCATCTAACATCTTGTTTCCTTATAAGAGATATTGAGTTCGAAATCCTTTAGATGAACATCTTGGGTTGTTAGGTAAGAGTCGAAAAAGGTCACAAAAATACCACAATCATACTGTGTACATTTGAATAAAAAATATCCTCATTTCCGAGTAACCATGGAAAACCCACTTCATTTATAATAAAGTGTTTGGCATCGATCAAGAATTTTCAAATCAGTTTAGCTAAACTTGAACATTTTTTTTTAGAGAGTCGGTAATGCAATTTTTTTTCTTTTTCTTGATGACTAGTAATAAATTTTACACTACCAAGTCAAAGTTTTGGGGGGACCGGACCCCCCGGACCCCTTAATAGTTCCGCTAGCTTTTGCTTTATGCTATCAATTTTTTTTTAGAAGTGATGTGCTTATTTCAATTTTTTATACATATATCATAATAATTATATATTACTGACTTGTATAGTATGTTATAAAAATGATTCAATTTAATAAATGAATCAAAAATGTACTTGAAATAAGTTTATAACCTCACTTTTTTTTTTTCGTGTATGTTAGTCATTTCTGTCTTTATAATAATGAAGTGATTTATTGTATTTGAGTGTATTAAAGTATATATTCAAATTTCCTGCCAATGATAAAATACCTTGATTATATTAATATAAGTGGAAAATGGACATAATAGTTCTCTTGATCAAGTTTCGTTATATTTAATTTAATTTAAATATATCCTATAGTTGAGATGGGTTATGACTAATACGTGAGACATTTAAAAAGGTATTATTACAATTATAGTTATAATTATCACTTAATTAATATGTAGAAAACTTGTGATTTAAGAATTCTAAACCTTAATCATTAAGTTAATCTTTCGGGTGATCAAGTTCCATTTCGATATTCATTTTCTTTTCTGCCTTCAAATAAGTTATGAGGCATTAATACAACACGACTGTTTCAAAGTTAGTAAATGAAATTTCATCTCTAAAGTTGTTTGGTTCACAGGTTTTAAAGGAATCCGATGGAAAGGAATTCAGATTTTATTATGTATACCCAACATGATAAGCGTTCATATGTTTCAAGGCTACATGAAATTATTTGAGACTGTTTTATCGACCAAATTGGTCGTTCAACACTTCAACGTTTATCGTTGTTCAATACGATGTTTCATATCATCATCAAGCTAAGTTTTGGTTTAACCTAATCGAGCATATATATTTATGATATTAACCCATTACCCAAAATAAAAAAATAAAAAAAAATAGGTGTTATAACTACTTTAAATTCTCAGGCAAGTATACTTTTAAGTTTTAAAAGGTAATACATAATAAAGAATAATGATACATAATTATATAAGTTTAAACATACTTAATTAAGCAAACAATTCACATGAATTTTTTTTCTTTTCTTCTTATCTTCACATTTAATCTTGTCATGTGTCTTATTTTTTTCCTAAATATGTTTTTGACATATATTTTAGGCACGCGTATCGTAAACTTTTAATGACACGAAGACAAATGGTCAACTACAATGGATAATGGATGGATAAGTCACGCGTGGATAGAAGGGAGCAAGAGATTTTATATGAATTCGTATATGTAAATGAAAGTGTAGTTGACTTCAGCCTAGTCAAACATTTGTTAATCTAAAATGTCAGACATTCTTTTTGATTAGAAAGTCAAACACTAATTTTATTAAAAAAGTCAAATCCTTCAATAATTTCATTTTTTAATAACAAATACTTCTATTATTGGTAGGATATCATATAAGTATGACATAGGTAAACAATAAAGTTCTTTAAGTGGAAACTAATTTAAACAAATTATTGTAGCTACAATAATAGTGTTGTCTAGGTTCAACCAACCATATATATATATGATGATTTCTTATTCACTTCCTCAATAATGACATGTATAGATATTTGTAAACTAAGACGTCTTAATCTCCAATGCATTAGACTCTTTAGAGTTCAAAGTAATGCCACATAACTATTTAATCTTTATATATAAAATTTCTACAATTCATTTAATTATGTAAGTTTTAAAATACTACCACATCATCATTTTAGTTTAACTCATTAATCATATCTTATATATATAAAGAGAGTTCCAATCAAATACATCCAACCTTAAAATAAGAACAATGCGACTGTGCGAGAACACTCAAAAACTTCATTTTGATGCATTATTCATTAAGATGAATGCATAAAACAAAAAAGTGTGATTTTCTCAATTTTGACGAATCAATGTGTTGTTAAACATTTAAATAATGATAATTAGTTATACACTACATTACTTTATGTACTTATAATGCATCAAAATGAAGTTTTATAGCGTTTTCGATGTTCTTACTTTAAAGGTGTTTTTACTAGAAAGTCACCCTATATATTAATATCAATATAGCAGAAAATTGAAATATTTATTATTTAACAAGCACTTAGTGGGCATAAGAGGTGCCGTTTGGAGAAAGAAGATGTTGCCACAACATCATTTGGGCACAAGAGATGCCATTTGGAGAAAGAAGATGATGCCGCCATTAACACCACCATCACTCATCGTCGACTATAAAGTATTCCATCATACGTATTACGCTGGTACATGCCAGTATAAAAGGAATCAAAATGTAATCTTAAGATTCAAGATTTCACACATGTGGGCCGGGCCTTGTACTTGTCATAGTCCATGACTCCATGGTTGTATAAAATTTGCTTTTCCTAAATATGGAGATCCGACTTTTTTTTGGTTTAAATATCAGCTATGAATCAAAATATTGCCTACAATTCTTTCATTTTAACGAATCCAGTTACTATACATTTTTCAGTTACAAAAGTGCTTAAATCTAAGACAAGTAGACAACAGTATTGAGAAATAGACCGACTTAGTTGAATATGTTGGTATATACTTCAATACGAACGGTGGTGGACCCAGGGGGTGCCCAGCATGTGAACCACATGAATTTTTTTCGCGTAGTATAAATTTTGTCAAAAAGTATTATATTTTTAAAATGCGATAGGTCCAAATGGAAAACGAACCAGGTTTAAAATTTAAATTTTAAATGTTTTGTGAAGCTGGTAGTATTCGGTTTTAAGTCCGCCACTAATACGATTACCGAATATAATGTAGTAGGAATCTGTAGGCTTGTTAAGTCTAATCTCATTCGTTTTCATATTAGAGCAAGTGTCGGCCCACCAACATAAAATAAAGATAGCCTCAGCTCTCAGTTAGAAAACATAATAAAATACTAAGATAAAAAAAATATATATCACATGAAATTTTATGCTCGACTTTTTTAGTGAAACAATTACTATATCATTTAGAATATCAAGTATATATGTCATATATCTAATGGCAACACATATGGTAACACAATTACTTATACATGATTGATTATTGTATCAAAGTCCTAATCTTAGGTCCAAAGCCACATTTGAACACCTATACGTCGAATCGAGAGGCGCCGGAACATTCAAATCGAGCCTATACGTCGAATCGAGATTAATCTGACCCTGCGATGTTCGAGCAGATGGTGCTATCGCATCATCTTCTTTCTCCAAATGGCACCTCTTGTGCCCACCAAGTGCTTGTCCACTTGAAAACCCTCTTAAGCAGATGTTGCACTTATGTTCACTGTTGCTACCCACATTCATCTTCATCGGCATGTTACTGTTTGCCCCTCCGCCTTCACAGATTTTATCATCATGACCCTTCATCTCTTGTTCATCCACTTCCTCGCCCCCCTCGTTTCTCGTTATTGCAAAACAGCCCTTTACATTTTTGTGACTTGCCCTGTGTCCTCCTAAAGCCTGGTGTGACCCGAACACCTTGTTGCAACTTGTACACTCGAATAACCCCTGAAGACCACCCAAGTACTGTTCTTCATAATCCCCCATTCGGGTTGGCCCCTTGGCCAACATCAGCAAGCATGACGCCATATAACGGTCTTCTTTGGTAGTTGCATATTTCGAGTCAACATGATCGGCCGCCATGAGCAATGCGGGTGCCTTGCATGAATCAGACGGCGGATTAATCCCACGCCACGGCCTTTCCGGATGACAACGCATGTGTCCATACAAGGCCTTCCATGACCAAAACATCTTCCCACATTCACTACACGGGCAGGTAATCTTGGGAGCATTAGGGTCTGGTTTCTTTGAATACTTGGGCTTACTAGTTGAATGACTACCACTGCCACCACCAACAACGGCCTTCATTTTCTCGACCCTCGTCATCTTAGTTCGTTTCTTTCGATGGTTCTGCTGTTGGGAGATAACCGTATTGATCGGACGGACATTCTCATCAGCATAGCGTTGGAAAAACTCGCGGGCATCCGGAGAAACAACGCAGAGTTGCAAATCTAATGAAGTATTGCTACTCATCATCGTGTCTTCATCCATCTTTTCGGCAGAAACCGATTCACAAAAACACACACACACGCAGTGAAAGACTAGGAAAAGAAAGAAAGAAAGAAAAAAAAATGAAGAAATGGGCAATGTGGGTTCTTATGGTAGTGAGGGACGGTTACACACAGTAAATATGTGTGAAAAAGAGAGTGACGGTTATTTTTCAGTTATGTGACGTTATCTTTTGGATGGATTTTGCTTAATCCAAGACTAATATAGTTAAATCCAGAGCAGTTTACAATACTTACTGCATAAGGTACAACATGTAACAGCATTCCTTAATTTTAGTCAAGTAAAACGGATTTAACAGAGTGATAATACTGCTCCTAACTATTCGGAGTATGTTCTTTCATCAGTTTTATAGTTGCAATGACCCCCTTATAATTTGGATTTATTTCATTTAAACCCCCTAAACATTCATTACTTTAGAGATCAATCAAGGAAGATTCAACAAGATTAGTGGGAAAAAAAATACAAATTACAAATTAAAAAAAATAAAATGAAATGAAAAGACGGTAACTATTAACAATTGCATCTGACTTATTTTCAGCTACAGAAACAGAAGTTTAACCACACAATTGGTCAAGTTAAACGGGCGCAGGAAGAGCTAACCAGAATTATACAATGGATTAAGATTGGGAAGATTTATAAACTCGGGCTTCAGTTAGTTGACCGTGTTGTTTGACTTCATTGACTAGTCAGGATTTATCCAACATATCCATAAGTTTTGCACGTTGGACCTCTTTCGCTGCAGGCAAGTTCGAAACAGATAATGTTAGTTCATTTCTAGTCTGAATGTTGAGAATATGCATAATTCAAGAATATGCTGTGCTGGATATAACTTTGCAGAAATAACCCAGACACCCAGTTCATCACAAAACTAACAAAAGAAAGTAAATTGATAAAAGATATTTTAACTAGAAAAAGCAAGTATAAAGAGAATAAGTGGGTTCAGAAATTCCAATACATCGGTCGAGTTTGAATTCTTTTTGCAATTTCAATACAAATGGCTAATTACTATATTAATACAGATAGTTCAAGCGAGGCTCGTATTTGATATTTTATTTTGAATTGTCGATTCCTCCAGAAGTTCCACCTATAAGCAAAGGAAAGAACCTAGTCTCGTTCTTATGCTACCAGCACTCAACCATATACTACTGTTACTTGTTCATTTCCAATATTGACTAACAGGCTCAGATTACATGACAGGAATCAAGCAAACCAGCATATCCTCTGTATGGGCTTAAGTGATGGTTGGAATATAGTCAGCGTATGTTATGAGAACACGTTAACCCATGTTCATATTCATACCTAAATTGATTTTTTTTTCTTTTTCTTAGTATCATATATGACCCTGTGTTTCATGGTTTCTGCAAGTTCGTTTTCCCCAACTGATGCTACCTTCAAGTCAAGTTCTTTTTTCGCATTTAGATTGATGATTTCCTACGTTTGGTGTATATGTCCTTTGAATTCCACACTACACTCTGCATCGGTGATGCCCTATGGATTCTCTAAGCTGATGCTACCCCATAATCCCATATCCATATATACTTGGTACGCTCATTTACTTATACAAGGAGAAACATATTTCGGTTGACAAGGCTACTGGCTACAGGGAGGCTTGGGTATCTTATTTGGCATATCCTCTGAGTGTCAACTTTCTACCAACAGAGTTGCAGCTATCTAAGTCACAGAAAGTCACCATATGTCTAAAATGAGATAAGATTCTATCTGCAAAAATGAAACCTCATATCTTAGTAAAGCTTTCAATTAAGGAAACTTTTAGGTGTATGTAGTGTAAGCTGGGAAGCTTAACCTGATGGATCTCCAAATCGAATGAAATCGAGTATTGCAAGCAAAGGATTCCCGCACATGTATGGTATAAGAAGATGACAAAGGCTCGAAATGTGAAATCTTAAGAATACTAATTTCTTTTCCTTGAATTCAGTTACATATAAATAGTATATTTGTTATACGAAGAATATTCTAAACTTGTTATTACTCTTCAAGAATGGGTAACTTTCTTGTTACCTTCGCCAAGAAATCAATCAAAATCTTACTGCTCAAAAGAGCCCTAGTCTAATAATTATGAATACCACTAATCATAATACCGAAAGATGAAAAAGAAACTATAAGCATATATATGGGTCCGCGGTTCGCCAACTAGGTGGATGCCAAAAGCAGGTTTCTGAGCGTATTATGTTGAGACGTTAACATTAGCCCTTAAGATAACTCTTTACCTTTGGTTTTCTAAGCTGTATCTTGAAATTTAGAAATTGGTGATGACTAAAGCAACTGATGTCCCAGTGAATATTGCCCTTCTGAAGGATCTACACAAATACATAAACTAGTTAGGTGGCTGAACCATCTAAAGACACTAGGTCCAATATCTTCCGGTCAGCGTGGTGATTCAGTTCATGTTTCCCCCTATACAAGCCATTGGGATCGGCCGCAGATCTTGATTTATCTTGAAGGGTGTGTGCAGTCTAGTTAAGGTCCACAAAGGACAAGAATATTCAGATGCCGGTCATGCAAGATGGATTAGGGGGATTGCATTTTCTAAAATCTCAAGTCGCAGATACGTATAAAGTAAGCTACTATTTCTATACCACAGAACGGGTACAAGACACTTGGCTACTTATCTAAACTGGTTAGTTGGGTATAGGAGGTGGTACACAAGTTAGGTGGTTCCCCGTTTAGCTTGATGGTAATACATGTTGGTTTCGGTCCCCAAGTGAATACTCAAAACACACTCACACTTTTGGATTCGTATGTGTATATGCAAAAGGGAAAGAGATATTTTGAAATGTAAATGTTGCGGAAGAAAGATAATTACTTTATTCAACAAAAGAGAGCGACTTATAGCCTTACATGGACTAACCCACTACCTCCATAAAATATGGAGTCAAACCAAGACTAAAACAAACTAGCTACCCTACTAAAAATATGTGGACTTCCCAACGTTCCTATCCCACTCAATTCGGTCGAACCAATTTTCCTTTATTTTAACATTAAATACACCAAACCAAAATACTAATGAATATAAAACCGACCCGAATCCATTTGATCCATCCCATCAAGATTAACCTAACATTCACCGCCTTAATCTTGATGTCAATGTTGCTCGTTCTTGTTTGATTCGAACACTCTCGCTTGTCGAATCTTCTTTGCTACAACTTGTCTTGCTTTTTGGCTTGTTAAACTTGCATTATTTCATGCAAAAAAAATGACCAGGTTGCTTGCTGCTGGCCAACTCTCCACCCAAGGAAAAAACTTGTGATCCTCTATTGATGCTTTTTTTGGTTTTCCCTCTTGCTAAACAAGCCTCATATGTCCATTCTTGCTCCTGCCATTTTTCTTTCTTCTCTCGTACAGTGATCAAACACGAACCACAATGCTTTGTCTGACTTTTCCAACAAAAACACCAAAATATTGCCTTTTTTTTTCGTACAGTAGCAGGTAACCATCTCAACCATCTTCTCTCTTCTAGGTCACCTACCAAGAGTATTGTTGCCTTCAATTTCTTTCCAGCTGATTTGGATTAGCCAACTTTCTTTCTCTCAGCCTGCTTTCCTTCTGTTCTTGACAGGGTCTCGATCATACTGCTTTTAGACACATCTTCAATTCTTTCCATCATGCTTGTCACCTGCTAACGACAAAAAAATAGCATTCTTTCTTGTTCCTTCTCAAACAATTTGCAGCCGACATGTTTGAAAACCAGCGGTCTCTTCTTCCTAGCGTACGAATGTGTCTCGGCTTCCCAAACAGCAGCCTAATTCTCCTCTTTCATCGGCCTAAGCTTTCTTCTCGGTCTGATGTGAACCCATTCGGTCTTGGTTCATGAATTTCGGTGTGACTTTCTTTCTCAGGCAACCACCAGTCTCGGTTACCTCGGTCTTTCTATTTCTTGACACGGAAGAGTTCTTTGGTCTTTCTTTCTTCTCGCCGGTCACTACTATCTTTACACCAGTAAGGTCATTTCCGGCAACGGTCACTTTCGGTGTTTGCTGCTTTGGAGCAGTCGGTCTTCTTGATCTTCCTCTTTCTCGCTGATCTAAGTGATCAATGTCCTTTTTTTCTCTTTCTCACTGATCTGATTGATCAGTTCCTTTCTCCATTCTTTCCGGCGACTGCAGCCAAGCAGGCTGCAGCCTTACTTTCTCGACTTCCCTAAACGACTCTCAAACCGACCCTCTTCTACACTTCCTAGCCCTAGGCTCTGATACCAAATGTTGGTTTCAGGCCCCAAGTGGATACTTAAAACACACTCACACTTTTGTATCCGTATGTGTATATGCAAATAGGAAAGAGATATATTGAAAAGTAAATGTTGCGGAAGAAAGATAATTACTTTATTCAACAAAAGAAAGCTACTTATAGCCTTACATGGACTCCAAATAAACCCAATGAATACAACCCAATACCTCCATAAATTATGGAGTCAAACAAAGACTAAAACAAACTAGCTACCCACTAAAAAAATATGGATTTCCCAACGTTCCTATCCCACTCAATTCGGTCAAACCCGACATTTTCCTTTCTTTATTTTAACATTAGATCAAACAAATCAAAATACTAATGAATATAAAACCGACCCAAATCCATTTGATCCATACCCATCAAGATTAACCTAACAATACGTTGAAATAATATCACAGACTAGCATCTTATATTACCACTGACCATCACTTTGTTTGGAAGTCGGTAGTCCATCCTTCTAACAGCTCTCCCAGTTGTGCATTGAAATTTTAGACTCCCAACATCTTGACTAGACCCTTTTCTAGAGCTTAGATTGGTACCATTGATGAGACATTATGCAGGGTCCATACTAGTCCAGTTATGCTCTTATTTAAGTAGTTACACAATCAAGTACGGTGGCCCCTTGTGTACACTCTAGATTTTCACTTAATTTTTGATATTAACATGTTTTTCCCACATCAAATCCCATGATTTACAATCATACATTCATTTAATTAGATTCTATGAGGTCATTTTGCTTTAGATCTCATTTCTATTAATCCCTTCTATAGGAGATTCACCTAAAACATATTCAAGCTTCAGCAAAAAAAATGGGTGATATAGCTGAGAACCAAGAACACATCGTTCAAGTAATCAATCACAACTCTTGAGTGCCTAGCGGTCAATAATAGCATTCGAGTGACAGAGCACATGGCATACTTTGAAATTAATTTCCTAAAGCTAGTTCAGTACAAGATACTACAAATGTAGCATCAGCAAGTTCTGTCCCTCACCTAAACTCATTAATTATAAACAGAAAGGAATGTCAATATATAATTTGATCATATTAATATTACCTTCCTCTACAGAGAGCTGAATTGCTCTTTTCTCTAATTCAACCGCAATTTTGCTAAGGCCAACCGAGGAGAGAGATCGAAGCACTGAAAAACCGGGTAAATAAAACAAGTCAGAATATACCAGGATTTCATTACCAAAAACAAAAGAAAAAACATAACATAAGTATATGGAACCACATACTCTGGCAATATTCATCTTGATTAGAAAGATCCAAAACCTTTAACAAATTCTGCAATCGAAATTTTCGCTCTTCCCAAAGGTGAATGCCTAATCCCTTTGAATTGTCCACTTGAAGACGACTTGAATCTGCTACATGTGAGGTGATATTGGACTTTCCAGAATCAAATGTGGCTAAAGGAATTGTAGATGAAATGCCTCCACAAGTCTTTGGCTCAGAAATATCCTTGCTAATATATAACATAGTAGAATCGTTCACTGAATTTTGTTCATTATTCTTCCCATCATTTTCATGTAGTCTCCTAGGTTCATCATTTGCTTTATTAGAGGTGCTGTTTTTATGTTGCTCTAGTTCTGTCTTCCTGCGTACATAGACAAGAGGCCCGTTACTAGTGCCAGGCGTTTGTTGGTAAGGAGACGTCATTGTAGACTCTGGTTGGGGTCTTTTGATGCCCGAAACCTTAACATCAGGTCCATTTTCTTTCAAAAGAGAGCCCCCATCTAATTTTGGAACCTCATTTTGTATATCTCTCAACGATGTCTTGTTATCATGTTTGGTAAAGCCGGTTTCTGAATTTGCCAGAACGTATTCGCTAAACTTAGAATCTGTTTGTTGAACCATTCAGAGTGATTAAACCTGTCACCATATAATTAACTCATGAGATGCAATCGAAGGTCATTTTCTTAAAAAAATCCAAGACTACACAATGTTAATACATCCTAGAAGGCTAGAACAACATAAGTTTCCATAAATTCTACACATCTATTCTGAAATCATTTTCCCTTATTCCTTTACAATACTGTCATCTCAAAGTTACTTGTTAGATTACTCATTTACGCTACTCTGAAATGACTAGAAGAGAAGACAATTGTGCTAACTCGGGAATATTAAGCCCACAGAACATGCAATGGATTTGTGAGATTTTACATCATAACCTTAGCATACACACTATCGAGTGAACGACACTACCTGATACAGGGTCTGATGGCAAATGCTGAATTAAGTCTCTATATTTTCTCCAAGTTATTGAAGAGCTTAAAGATCCTAACTAAAGTGAAATTTTGTAGTGTATGCTTTCTACATTGCCTAACAAGAACATGAAGCATTACATATTTACACGGACATCATAAAGCATATGCCGTGTTGGCCCATTGTTAGCAAATGAACCCGTCTTACAAAAAAGGTCCAAAAGCGATCATCAACACACAAGTGAGTAGATGAGATTAGTTGATCTAGCAAATATAACTTGGATATGTTGTTTCGTCTTCAACTATCTAGATTAACCATCTCCAAGGTGGCCTAGCGGTACGGCAGAGACCGGGGTTCCCAACCTCACTGGTGGGTTGGTATGAGGAGGGGAAAAGTCTAGAAAAAGGTCACCGATTAGGTCGTGTAAATCAGAGCCAAATGCTCAACTTAGGAACCTCCATACAATATGAAACTGGTGAATAACATAGTAATTAACTTAACAATTGGGACTAGTAGATCTACTCGGCATAGAACACGAAAAAGGATTCCAAAAAAATAACAAAACTTTGGGATTTCATGAAAATTACTTACAAGGGGTTTCCTGTATATACTCTATATATAAAATAATAGTAACAGTAATTAATTAAGGAATATATTGTTGTGTATATATATGGGGCTGGCTGATGAGGGGAACAAAATTAAAAGTCTATAAATTGCAGCAGCAGCAGCATATAATACCAAATTTAACAAATGAAACTTACTGAAACGAAATAGATAAACGCAGTAAATAAAGGAAAATAGTCAGTAAAAAAAAAAAGAAGAAGAAAAAATAATTACTGTACCTAGAGAGAATAAGAATTTTGGTTGGGGTTGTGAAACTGATCTGCTTGCAGATGAAGTGATGAACTAACTTCTACGCTGTGTGTTTGTGTGTGTGTCTTCGTTCGTTAGTTCCCGTTACAATATATAAACATTACCGTTTTACACATTATTATTATTATTATTATTATATTATTATTATTATTATTATTATTTTATAATTATAATTAATTTGTTTTCTTTTGATATTAATTGATAGGGAGTAATAAAATAATATTGTAATTTGTAAACACCAATATAAAATTTGTGGCTTTATCGATGTTGCCAGGAAAACACCTCCCTATCTAAATAAACACATCATGTACGTCATGTATAAGTGATGTATGAGGTATGTATAGGTCTATACTTGACGTATATAGACTTATACTTGGCATATAGGTGGTCGCTTAAACACTATACGTCAGGTATAGGCCTATACGTGGTATATATACGGTGTTTGCTAGAAAAATGAGGTGTGTAAATAGACGGTCTATTATTTATATAAATCAAACTTGTCTAAATAATGTAGGAAAGGAGAAAAAAGGAAAACAATTTTATTGAATAGAAAGAAAAAAAAGACAAAACAAAGAGTAAATTTAATATAATTTTAAATAAAAAATAATATGCTCTTCTTGAAACTATTAGGCCGTTCCCTATCACACGTCGAAAATCTCGTCATCATCCTCATCGTTAACGACGGCGTTGGCACGAACCCATCGTGCGTGGTCGTCGTCATCATCCGTCGTGATTTCGAAAGGGTTGGACGAGTGTGGTGGGACCCGGATCAAA
>JAOEHQ010029636.1:0-13419 GCA_025447715.1 Asclepias incarnata | reverse complement strand
TGGTCAAACACGAAACCTGTTAACTTCGTGTCGTTTCGTGTCGTGTTATCGTGTCCGTGTCAAAATTGCCAGCTCTATTACTAACGCCAGTGTAATTTTTGGAAGTTAGTTTTTCTGGGTAATTGCGACTGAAAAACCTCTTAACATGTTAGTATATTACATTTTTGTAACTTGGATGGTTCTGCAAGTGTTTTTCTAAAACAACAATCTTAAAGGTCCACAAACAAATTATTAATGTTTTTTGCCCGTGGTTTATGCCTTTCTAAAAACGATGAAATAATAGCTTATATTTTATTGTATTCTATTTTATCTATTGTATTGGTTATTAATAATATTCAAACAAAAAAGTTAGAAAGATTTTGCTGGCCAACCTGTCTTTGATTTTCCTTAAAATTTAGACATCTTGTATGTTAGCTAACGTGTAGTAAGATGTAATGTAGAAATTGCCAACAGAGGTACCGTAGTCCTCGTGGAAGAGAATTGGCAATAGTCCGGACTTTAGCTTTGTGTCGGAATGCTGTTAATCATGCAAAGTAAGCCAAAAGTTTATATTTGTTTCTAAAAAGTGCAAAGCCTTTTGTACAACTGATTTTTACCTAAGTTGAACGCAGTGAAACCGGGCCTTGTATGCTTTTGTTCTCTGACACTCACCATGGTGACGCCCCTAAATTTCTTCACATTTACAAGAGATGGGTCGACTCTGTTTACACTATCAAAGGTGGGTTTAGTCTAATTTAAGGCCCTACAAATTGTATACTGTAAATTGTTGTATACAGCTTTTCGGTGCGTGTTTTCTGCTATATTTTGCTACGTGTTTGTGATTGGCAGGTGATGGATTTGGGTCATTCATTCTCAAGAATAATAGCGGCTTACCAGGTTCATGTGGCTTGGAAATGGCGAAAACAAAGAGCGCCAAGTACTCCATTGCACTGCATCATTTAGTTTTGGAAGAAATATATGAAAATGGAGAACAATTATACCTTATGTAGATCCAAGTGAGCGAGTGAACAGATAAATCCTTGTAATCAGGCTCCTGAGTATGCACTTCGTATTCTTTTTACATCTTTTTATTTTGTTAGTTAATGCCCCGGTACATAGCTTTGATCACTGTTTATGATGCAGAGTCGATGAAGGCTAGCTGTTATTTTGACACTGTCACTTTACTTTCTATCGATCAAGTAGATTTCTATTTGAAAATCAGATTCGATCTGACATTTCATGAATAGCCTTGTTTTTATAGCCTCGGCTAGACATTCTTCCCCGCATTTCTTGCATATATGTTGTATAAGCTTCCTAAACAAATATGAATAACATGGTTTTATTCAAAGGTCCCTGACTCCCTGAGTATATAGGAACTGGAGACAGTTTATGTTTTTATTCGCTGAAATATCAATGAAATCTCATTTTTGTTATTTCAAATTGGCAAAACAAAAAATTAACTTCCCTGTCTCTTCATCTGTGTGCTTTACTATATTATGAGATCATATAAATGCACACATAGACGTGTATTCGTTGTTTGTGTGTCTGTGTTTAGATGTATTCAACAGATGCAGAACCAATCCAGCAGTTCCTAAATGCCTTTTCGGATATTCCTCAATGAGTTCGTTTTAGCAATGCCCAACTTAGTTTTAGTGGATCGTCTTTAGACAACGATAAACAAATAATCACTTTGATACTTGAATTGTTATTTTGCAGAAAAGTGATTTAGCCTGTAATAAATCAAAGAAAGCTGCACTCACAAACATACCCATAGTACTGTTTCATAGCAAGTTCGAACAACAAAATTCATTAACTTCTAATACATAATGAATAATTAATTCCTTGCACGCGCACCAGCCGCGCATAAACCTTAGGATTTTTTTAGTACAAATAAAACGGCAGATCGTATTTCCACAGGTGATTGGAATACTTCAAATTTCATATAAATTAAAGTAAAAAAATCGTTTCATATATATAAAATTATAAACCATATCATTTGAAAAGGAGAGAGTCGGGCATGAAATAGCACTATTACAACAATGTTTTTTTTTAAAACAGCACTAGTACAACAATGTAATCCAAGTCCATGAGGGGTCATTGATAATCCAAGGTCAGAACCCATGAAACCGTCGACAGAGACAATTGGCATTCGGTTACCCGGACGGCCGGACCGGTCATACACCTTTGACCTTTCCTTCTGCTCTTCAATGTTATTTATCAGCATTCCCATTGGCATTGCAATCTTCAACTGCCCAAGCTCTTCAAAACTAGTATGCGACGTTATCACATATATTCTATACTTTTTACACTCAACATTCCTTCATGATTATCATTAATCATATAACATGGCAGATAAAATGGTATGTGAGTGAGTTTACTGTAGCTACGGGAGTATAGATACCGTAGCTATAGCTCACATTGATTTCAATTCATGATGGACCCTTGTTTGGTTGCTTCCTGGACGCACACGACACACCCCAACCACAATTTCATTCCATTTCATTTTGTTATTCACCTCGTAGGATCCACCACTAATCTCCTTTGGAATTAATTGTTTTAGCCAATCACAAATGACTCTTCCATTTTGAAATCTTTTATTTTCAGATTTATAATGCATTGTTTAGACATATGTTTACTGTGGTCTGGTAGTAATTAGTAAATGTTAGCATGTTAAAGTTCCTGACCTGGATTCGAGTCTATGTCCCTTCCGTTTATTTTCCAAGTACACTGTACAGTTAACCAAACTCACGTTCCTCAAAATACAATTTGTTATCACCGACCAATGGCCGGGTATACTTAGTTAGTTATATGTGTGTGTATATATATATATATATATAGAGAGAGAGAGAGTAGGGTTAACGTGAGAACTACAAATATGGTGAGAACTGTGAGAACCCCTATTTCCCCTCCCTCTTTTCCCATTTTGTTATGGTTTTTATTTTTATTTTTTGATTTTTTTTTATTTTTTGATTTTATTTTTAATAAAAACCCATTCCAAAAAATTTTGTTTTTTTCTATGGGTTATGTGTTGAAAACGGATGGAGACGGTACGTGCGTAGCCCTTAGTCGAACGGCTACGCCGTTCTGGGGGGCTTCGCCCTTACCGGTTGTAGAACTTAAGGCATTTATAGAGGGGTTGGAAACCGGATGCATTTAGAATTGGTTTGGATTTGATGGGCGGCGATCCAAGAGATGGTGGTGGTTGGATACGGTAGCCCTTAGCCGCACGGGCTTCGCCCTTGGAGGTGGCGGTGATCGGAGTTTGTGAATCTCAAAGTGAGAGAGAAAGAGGATGAAAAGCTTGGAGAAAAATAAAAGTGAAAATATAAAAATATATATATATATATATATATATATATATTAAAAAAAAGATGATTTTTTAGTGGTTCTCGTAGTTTTCATCCTTATTTTTTGTTCTAACTTGATCACTTCACTATATATATATATATATATATATATATATTTTATTTTTTTTAATACAAACTTTAACTTAATATAGCAACATTTTGTAGTCGTTAAAAGTAATCCTAAATGATTTTATTTTATTTAAATATAAATTAAAAATACTACAAATTAAAAAAGTTATTTAATATAGTGACGCAATATCTTCGCTTAAAATTTGTTTAATTTCTTTTTCCGAGGGATGTGGGTCACGATTTGCCGCCGCTAAATATCTTTTGCGACGAGGCTATAGCAATGACACATAGGCGACGACGCCATTGTCCTTGCAAAAGAGTAGCAACGACAACAACATATATAGCGACGACCTTTCTCGTCACAAAATCATGTATTCTTGTAGTGTAATTACTTGTTAACTTATATGTGGGTATGTCCATTTACATATGTAAATAAATTTTGTAAATGGCAAAAACGAAGAGTTGAAAACTTGTTAAATGTTTTTTATATTTGTTTACATGTACATGTACATACGAATCAAATGACATATATGTGTCCTAACACGTTTTCAAAAAATTTAGCATTCATCTTGAATCTCCACTATATAACTTTACATGTAAATGTACCCGATCACTTGTTTAATACTTATGATTTCTTGCGTTTTCAAGTAAAGAGTCACTGATGATCATATATTGTGTTATGCAGGGGCATATATGGTGGTAAAAATCATTATAGAAATGATAAGAATGAAACTAGAAGGTTCAAATGAAGGAATCGGAAGTTTGATAAAAGATCTTGAAGAGCCATTAGAATCGGTAGAATTAAGAATGGACATCCTTTCAGAGCCTAGACATGCCAAGGCTCAAGCCATTGAGATCATTGAGACCTTCAAAACCTACATACAAGTACATCGTGTCAACATTGACTCTTACCTTAAACATAAAGATATATCTTTGAACGCCGTTAATTTGTATAGTACAGTGATCTATTAACTAATAAAGATTTAATTACAGGAAGGGAGGCTAGAAGGATGGGAGCTAGATGCTTGTGGAGATTGTTGGGTAAGTGATGGTTGTCTCGTTGATTCCAATGACGCCCCTGCTCCCGTAGATGCTCAAATGTACAGGTACAATGTGCTCCTATATACCAAACATTAAAGGCATATCGTGCCTTCCCCTTTCATTCTAAAAAGCGTTCCTGTAATCCTAGAACTAGTAATTATTTACATGACCTTAATTTGTGTTTTTTTTGTTGATTTCATTAACCTTGAAACATGTTTAGGGCTAAGGTTTCAAATGAAGAAGACGGACAATATGGATGGGTACACATTAGACAAAGTATTCATAATCCAAATATAGCAGTCAATATGCAGTCGACTGTGCGTGGTGGCTGCCTATCGATGGCTCAAGTTTTCTTAGATAAGTAAGGGATCTCATATCAACATCAATTGTCCCTATATACAATTAGACTCTACATATTAATTACTGACAGTCAAACGTTCTGATCATTTTAGGTTTCTCATCGCAAGTGGAATGGATAAGGATCTTGAATTCTCCCAGATCGAAAAGTTTGCAAAGAACGTAAACATCAGCTAGTTGGTTTCTATTTCCGGAACTGTGCTTGAAATCATGAAAAAAAACACAATTCTGAGACTTCTTATCTTATCTTATAACATAAGAAGGTAATTAAAAAGAACTGGCTAATCATTCCTACAAGCAATAAGTGAATATTTCGAAATGATAAGTTGGAGGATGTGTCATGCAATAAAAATGTATATACATATACCTAAATATGATGCCCATAATGTATATATATGCTTAATTACTTTTCTTACATTCTAAATGAGCATAAGATTGTATCTTTTATAAAAGTTGTGCATATATCCACCCCTAGTTTATGTCATATATTTTGAGAAGAAATACACAAATAAGAAACAAGCTAGCTAGGGTGCGAAACAAGGGTCCTTCACCCACGAATACGTTTTGTTAATTTGGAACCAGTTTGATTTAAATGAAGCTAAAAAAGACTTAGGGGTGTTCGGGATTGCTTATTTTTCAACTTATCTGGAACCAGCTTGACTTAGAGGACCATGTCAAGAATCAGAAAAGAAAAGAAAATAAAGTAGCCATAATGTCAACATTAAATGGTGCCATTTTTGTTCACCAACCAGGTTGTACCTTATGATGCTCACTTGTGCGTTTCATCAATTCATTCCACATCATATATAAGTAGTACAAACCTGCAATATATTAAGTTTCAAATCTGTTCACATGGTCAAATGAAGAAGTGGTTGCGCATATCCAATTTCATTACAAGTTAAATAATCTTTGCTTTTCATATATGTAAAAAAAATATAACCAAGGTGTTATAAAATTAAATATTGAGATTTTGTCCATCATCATAGATTTTCTGGCCGGTGTTCAATGCTCACGATCTCAATTTATTGAACACATTGAGGAATCGTCCGCACATCACATTAATTTCCTATTTGACCAAACTGTTTTCCTTCAAAAACCGCATTACTTATATTTCACCATAACTATATATCTATATGTTATTTGTTACTAGTATAAATTATTTATGTTGGGGAATATGTGTGTTCCAGGTGTGAATTTCAATGACCATATATCCGTACGATCGATCGAGTTGTTTAATGACTTTTCGAGGTATTACGGATTTTGTTTTGTGATAAGACATACTATTGTATTCTTGTTTTGGACGACGAAATCTTTTACCTGGTTGCAAAAAAGTTTCAAATTCACGAAAGTATTTCATATATATAGAGAGAGAGCCTAATTTCTTGGATAGAATGTCGGTTAATTAGAATCCTAAAACCATTTCCAGAAGCAACAGAGCGGTTACAAGCAGTTATGAATCCAATGAAAACACATCAGCAAGCTTGCTAGCTGATCAACAAGGTCGCTTCACTACAAAAATTTAGTCATTTATTCACACATTTTTGAATCATATATTCACACTTAAATGTGTGACAAATTAATAGTTAGTGTGGATAAAAGTGGTGTGACAAATTAAATATCACACCTAAAATTGTGAATTTTTAAAACTCCACACTTTTTAGTGTGGATTAATTTCTACACACTTTTAAGTGTGGACTTTTGTAATTTATCATATCTATTTCTACACACTTAAAAGTGTAAACTTTTAATTTGATATAGTTTTACACACTTATAAGCGTGACAAAATTTTATAAATTGTTCACGCAAACTAAAAATGTGAATAAATGAATTTTTTTTTGTAGTGCTTATGGGACTTGGTCGCTGACCTCACAGGTTGCTGAGCGTGACAAGATCAGTTCGAAACCAAAAATGGCAGAAGTAGTCAAGGGAGTCTTGTCCTAGCTTGTGGGGTATAGGAGTGAGTGAGAAATGTGATTTCGATCATATAATTTTGATTCATTGAGAGGATCCCCTTTTTTAACTTCAATTCATTCTACTTTAACATAACAATCAGACAGACTAATTCAATTTTCATGTTACTTTATTTCATTAAATTATTACTTACATTCTTTGTAACTAAAAACTTACACTAAATTAAGTGCCTTTAAGATGTCTTATAAACAAAGTGGTAAGCTAGAGAAGATTTAAGTGGCAATTAATTAAGACTGCAATATAATAGCCGTTCGAAAGAAAGAAAAAAGACTGCAATATAATATAATGAAGCGTGCGTGTATTAGTTTGTCTTTTTGCAATCGACAAAAATATATAAAAGATGTCTACGGCTTTTTATTTGTTGTATCGTACGTAATATATAGGACGGTTTTACTGGATATATAATTAATGGAGGAGTGAAAGCCTTGATAAAGTGTGCAGATTGAGGGAGACAGGCTTCACTTTTGTGAAAATAACTAGATATATGACATTTATGTAAAATTGTCGAATTTATTATTTGTAGCTAGGTATGTATAATCACGAAGGTGACTCGGTCGAGAGGATTACAAACTTTCTTAGATAAACATTTTGGGATGCTAGGGAAAACTTTTCAAAATTGGTCATGGAGATGTCTTGCTTAGGCCACTTACATCTAAGTCAAATATTCATCATCGTTGAATAACCTGAACAAAGAAAACTCGTCCATTTATCATTTGGTTATTCAACAAAGAAAACTCGTCCATTTATCATTTACCCAGGATGGCCGGTAGGATTACCAGATCGATATGATTTAAGGGCTAAATCATCTTTTTATTGTTTAGCGTGTAAAGGATTATAAATTAACTGAATGTTCTATGTATAATTCGTTGCCCTTTCATCTAGAAAAATTTAACTTATGTATGTATATTTAGTAAATATAACAAACATAAACTAAGATATCATATTCGTTTAGTTAAACAAACAAAAACAAACATCGGGAACGCATATATATATCCCGTACCCTTACCAAATTAAGTGGATACCCATGATGTTTTTATAGGCGTTTATTTCAAAAGGGTACAAACATATATGATACATGTATTGTACCCCGATAATTTAAAGGACTTGAATAGTTAGTCAAGGCTTTGTGTGCCAAAGAAACATCGCCCACATGAAGCAAAGTAGTAAACAAATGGCAGCAGGTATCTACATTTAATACAAGAAACCTCATTAACTTATTCAACAGAAGGTTTCAGAGGGAACACTTGCATGCCTAAAGAAAACAAGAACAATAAATTCTCTGTCTACACAAATGTATAAGTGTATATGTATATAATTTTATGTGTATCAGCCATTTTTGGAGTGTTAAACATGGACTGAAAAAGCTAAAACCCATATATATATGCTACCATTAATATATAATTATAACTTGAATGAAGAAAAAGGGAATATATATATAAGATGATCAACAGAAAGAACATACTACACAAAACACTCTTGCTCCTACATACTTTCTACATAACTTAAATACAATCATTAAAAAGGTAATTAAATGATAATCAACGTACATTGGGACGTGATAATTATACAGCAAAAATCAGTCAATACACAGCGGATGCAAGTAAAAAAAAGGGTAAATGGATGGGAACCCTCTGGTCTCATATACCGTCTTCATACCCAGAGCGCACACAACATAGAATTCATGTCCGGTGAAGCACCATCTTCACACATGGATCACAAGATATAGTTTCTCCACTTTCCTTTGGCAAGTTTTGAACCTATAACCTGCAGCCTTTATCTGTGGACCCATGTGATTACATGGTGGTGGTACCAGTTGATCAATGATCAATTGGTGCGGATACAAGTACTATGCTGCACAATTTCCAATTTTTGTATAGTATGAACGTGTTGTGTTTGACAAAGTTTTGTTGCTTATGTATCACTTTCCATTAACAATACTATATCAGCAAATTAAAGGCCTTTAAGTTACTTAATTAATAGTAGTTATACTAATCAATTGTGAAGAGGGTTTGGACCTGTGTGAACTAATCTTTTATCCTCAACAAACAAATCACCTTTTCCACTTGGTTGGACGTTCCTTGCTGCTGCTGCTGCATGGAAGTGCGGCGCCAGCGTTCTAAAGAAGATGGATTTTCGGCTAGAAGGTGTCGAACTACGGGTGTGGTGAGTGGCGGAGAATGCTGGTACATGTGTGGCGATTAAGATGACACACATGAGAATAAGTAGCATTCTTGAACTTGAATACGCTCTTGATCTGGTTTTGAATCTTGTTTTTACAACTTCATGTGAAAGATCTTGAGCCATTGATGTGAAGGATGCTTATAGCATAGCAGTAGTAAAAATAGCAGTGTGGATTATATATGTGGTGTGCATATATACACTTATATATAATAATAATAATAATAATAATAATAATATATAGTAGTGTCGTTTTATAGGCAGGAATGTGGAGAGAAAAAGACCTGGCAGAAGATAGCTGAAAGGGAGAGATCTTTGACTTGCAATATGTAAAGGGAATTGGATGTCTTACTATTCAATTACAAGACAAAAACTACTTCTAGAGTGGGGTTGGTTATATATAAAGTTTCTGCAATTCTTCCCCTTATATTAGGGGTCTAAGTCACATACTCTCTCGCATGATATTGGAGGATAGGATTGGATGGTCGGTCGTTGTGTTTGGATCGATCTTTAAAAACTAAAACCAAGTTTTAATGGCTCTGTTAACTTAGATGACATAGAATGCATTAATTGGGTACACTAGCTTAAACACACTTGCAAATTTTTTTATTTTTTATTTTTACATTCTCATTGATTTGTATGATCGATTAATTAATGGAAATTTGAATGATATTATGAAGGTACTGGATCTGATATGAGACCATGGATCATAAAACACGCATGTTTTGGTCAAAATTTACTATATATAAAGTACCGAAGCCACATATTTAAGCGGATAAAAGGATGAAGTTCTTCTTGTTCAGGCACTCAACTAGTCTTTGATTTAGATATACGCTAAGTATCCCCAAAAATGTTTCTAAACTCTTTTCTTGACCACCTTCAAAATATTTACCTTGGAAGACACAAACTGATACCCTTTGTAAGGACATCCGCACGCCTAATAACTAGGTTGTCTTGATGGTGGTTAACCACATATATAATGGTCTATAAAAGTATAAAACGATCTCAACTCAATACAAAACTCAAGAGGGGGGAAGGATAGAAAACTTGAACAGTTGAATGGCCCTTCACTAATCCCACAGGGCCACAGGCCACAACAAAGAAAAAAAAAATACTAGTAGCATCGATTAGTTTGAACCAAAACTATATGATCCATACTTATATTCTCAATAAGCATTTATTTTTTCTTTCTTTTTTTTTTTTTAACAAAAGGCATTTACATCAACAAAGAAACATAATTTGCTCAATAATAAATTTATGAAACTCAAATATTTTTAAATTTATAATTTATTGACTTGCAAAAGTAGTTTTAGCCACTGTAGCATTAATAGCCGTTGCTTACGGAATGTCACAGAATTCTAATAAATTATGCGAAGAAAATAAAATAGGTAAAGGACATTGAAATGGACATTGAATTTAATTAATGATAAGCACATGCCAATAGGTCCCAAGTTCAGAAGTGTGTAACATCAATATTATATTTTTAGTACTGAAACTTTATGTTCCTAATAACTAAATCCAAATTAAGATATGAATAGAATAGCATCTTTGCAATATGAATATGAGACCAAGTATGATGATAAACTATGTGCTAAAACATTGTTGCCACGTGCAATTTTACTAGTTACTTCTAAGTATAGAAAGGGTAACAAAAGAGTAACGATAACACACATTTGATGTCATCATTGAATGGGAGAGCATACAGCTTACCGCCTTTTTTGAAAGCAAGAAACACAGTTTAAAACATCATGATATTAGGTCCGTTTAAGAAAGAAAACACATCTATCTTTAAGCCATGTAAGTTATTTCGAACACTACTTTCAACCAGGAACACTCGAGTATATGCACTTCCAAACACCCTCACTTTGTTCGAGTGCAAAGAATTCATGAAAGTAGAGACAAAAATGGAAGCTGAACATACTAAATCAGTTAATCACCATGACCATCAAGCTAGAGTATAAACATAGTTCAACCAAAACACGCAAAGAAATAACATTGTTCATCAAGGTATTTGATAAATGTCAGTTTCGTTCAGCATGTCATGAGTTGTACTCTTACACAACTCCTTAACTCATCAAATGGTCTACTTTCTGGAAATAAAATAAGACGGCCAAGACAGATCCCCTTACAATAATACTCCGGATATGAAAAATTAGTCATGCAGAGTTCCCAAAATGTCTTCATCCCTAAACAGATGATACCTGCACCATAGAAAACAACTACAATTTAGAAAAGATTCATACAGGGAGCCCCTTATAAAGTTAGACTAGACTTTGCAAAGAGTGGAACTAATTAAGAGTCACGGTTTTATTTTTGAGAAAGCAAGTGCCTAGGTATTTAGAACTCTCTTTGTTATATTGTGAAGTTACACGTAACGAATAAGGAATCTACTCCTGGTTTGGTGTAAGCATACTTCCGCTTATACATCTTACTCTTGATTACTTTTCCTAACGTTGTTACTTATTACAGGTAGCATTTTTGACACACTAAATTTATACAGTTTTTTTATGGGGTCGTCAAAGTTTTCATGGAGTACAAGTGAAACCCTACCAGAGCCACCTTTGTAAACCTCAAACTCCAAACAAAGGCCACCCCACAAGACCCACGGAACCAAGCAAATCACCAGCCCTCCAGGGCTCTCATTATTAGGCTGGGCTGGTATCCCCGGCAGTTGCAACTTACAGGAACCGAACTTAGAAGTTAGGACCACTTTAATAGATCCTCAAGGCTATACCTCTAGGCCACCCTTAAGTTATCAAACAATCTAGTCATCATATGGTTTATAAAGTAATAGTGCTATCAATGCCCACCCGAAATTTGAAAGATTGGATAACAGGAGTCACAAGTGCATTACATGTGTATGTAGAGAACACATGAGTTAAAAATTGTATTTGTATGACAAGTCATCAAAATGATACGCATGTGCACCACTTGATCACAATGGACAGGAGCTTTATCATTATCAAAATGTTCTCCCAGCCTCCCACCCAAAATACACAATTTAAGAAACAGATCTTTCCCTGCTATCTCTAACAGGAGCAACAGTATACACTTAAGACATATATGCTAAGATGTTTCTCTCTCTACACTTTGATATAAACTCTAACTTCATTCTCAGGGGAGTCTCCTAAGTCTAGATGTTGCTTTAATAAGTTGTTTCTTTGTGATTACTATGTCCCAAATCAAACCAAGCTATCAGTTGTTGTTTATCAAAATACCACAGGCCAACTGAAATACCCTATCCAAAACTTTAAGTGAGCCTGACGTTCATTCATTTCACACTTCATTATTTGTGAAATTAGTATTGTGCCTCTAAGGATACGGACTTATAGACTGCCCATTCACAGCTATGACTGCAAAACTCTAAGGAAACATCTCAAACAACCATATTCACCCAATTTGCATTTCAAATTTTCGCTTTCAAAATGAATGACCATCAATTAATCAACAAGCAATTGCATTCTTAAATACAAATAGGGGGGAAAATAAGAAGAAAAAAAAGGAACTTAACTCGCCGTATTTAAATATTCAAGTTGTGTCATACCCTTGTTTGTTCATTTGGGTTACAGTACTCCTTAAACGGAACCGACTTGCTAAAATCATTTGGACTAATGTACTCTTTTAAAATGGGTAATTGTGTTTGGCTAGCTTTCCTAGAAAGGTTTAACCTTTATGGAAAAAGCTCTAAATTTGAGCTTCTAGTTTTCATTTTAGCGTTTTAAGTCTTTAGAAAAGGCCTCAAAAAGCAATGCCAAACACCTAGCTTTCTGCACAATAAGCTTGTAACCCAAACAAACACCCCTAAAAACCATAAAGCAAATATCCCAAAGGGGTTTACTTTTACCATGTAATGACCCGAATGAATAAACACAAATGGCATAGCACAAAACGAAAAACATACTCTTTTTCACCAAGCTTTACTTCCATGCCACCATATTCAGGCAACAAAACAGTATCTCCTTCCTTCACACCAACCGGAACCGTGTTTCCGGAATGATCACGAATTCCGGGACCAACAGCAACCACTTTCCCAGAATTCAACTACAAAACCAAATTTAACAAACTACAACATCAATATCAAATCCAAACATGAAACCTATAAATAATAATAGAGTAAAAGTGAAAAATAATACTACCTTGGAAGATTTTTCAGGGAGCAGAATACCAGCGGTGGTTTTGGACGGTGGAACAATCTTTTCCACCAATACCCTGTTGAGGCATGGAATCAGACGCTTTGCCATTTGTTTTGATGATTTTTGGTAGTCAAAGAAAGAAAGAGATGTATGGTTGGAAGGAAGGAAGGAAGGTTCTAGGGCTTTTAAGGGTTTTATTGACAAGGTCAAAATAAGGGGGTTGGTTATTTATAGGGATGGCAATGGTAATCCGACCCGATGAACATTCACCCGACCCGATCCGATATTGGTGGATATGGACGATGTTAAGTGGACGAATATTGGATGTGGAGCGGATATGGACG
>JAOEHQ010029635.1:0-24242 GCA_025447715.1 Asclepias incarnata | reverse complement strand
ATTGGAGTACGTTCAATCAAGTGCACACAAAGAGGCGCAATCGGTTGAACACCGAAAGGATGAATAATTTGGTTTATATCATGTATAATAGGAAGTTAAAGCAGAAATTCTTGAAGAAGACCAATCTAAAAGAAGATGATGATCCCCTGGTTGTTGAAAATGTGATGTCGGATGATGAGTGGATAGCTGATCCAAATGATGACAATGAAGATGACACTAGAGGTGTGGAGGTAGGTGGGGGTGCAAGTGGTGAGGAAGGTGGCGAAACAACTAGAGCATAAGGTGGTGAGGCAAGTGCAAGAGGAACATCTAGGAAGAGAAAAAGTGTTCAAATAAATTTGATTGATGAGGATTCCGAAGATGATTTAGTCGATGAAGATTATGAGTTGGGAGATGATGCAAATTATGTTGTTTGATTGATTATGAACTTTATTTGATGTCTAGTATTTTAATTAATATATAAGATATATAATTTCTATATTTTTTTTAATATCGCCTCGACCTTACGCCTCGGTTCGCCTCGAGGCTCATTTCCGTACATTTAAACCTTGATTGTAAGAGATTGACAATAATGATTATTGATTGATTTCATAAGATATTTGACATTGAATATTCTATACATGTATACCTACATTTATATTAATATCATTACACTAACATATAAAAACCAAGAATAAATAAATAAGATCAAGAAACTGATGGGCTATTTAATTAATACTTTAAAAATAAATAAGGTAGCATTTTTCCTAACGTATAAAAAAATTACCATATATCTAACGTGTGTCACGAAAATGCTAGAAGCTGATACCATTTATTTCCTATGAGCATAACCATAACCATCGTTAACTATAAGATGGGTTTTAAAAAGTGTTTACAGAGTATGTTGTGTGGTACGATTTTAACTTGTTCAATAACCTGAATGACAATTATGTAGCACAGGAAAACGAAAATACCTCTTGGTTCTGCTTTTGGGGGTCAACGGCCACTGATTTAAAATTTGGATTTCCAGATAACGGCACAGATTGAAATGACCCTGAAACTGCAGCAGGAAGACTTACATCCGCTGATGAAAATAGGGCACCCCTCCCATCTTCCATCTTCAATAATTTTGGAGGATGGACTGTTTGATCCTTATCACTTATAAAGCTTGCATTTTCATGCAACCTAGAAACCATGTTTGGATGATGGTCAATATTACGTCCCCAAGGAGGATTATGGGATATTTGTTGAGGCTTGTCATAATCCTTGTTTCCATTATTTACTATAGCAGGCCCAATTAAGGAGCTAGGCTGTTAAGACAACAAATGCAATAAAAAAACTCAATTTTGCACTTTGTTGAAAATAGTAAAACATAGCCTTTTAGAAACCCATTGAGAACATTTTCTACAATTCAAGCATAGGAAGTTTGTTTGATATACATTTAATCTTGGCTGCTAAAATTCTTTTCTAACAGATGCACTCTCCATTTCAATTTTAACATTTACTATAACACGCAACTAGAATACGCGAAGCGATTGAAATCAAATTATACGTGGCAAATCTAAGCCGCTAGTTTTGAATGATCCCTTTTGGGTTAGGTTTTATTTCTAACAGAGCAAATGGATTAAATCAAAAAATTTAGCAAAGGAAAACAGGTCTGAATTCCACATACATCCTTAATCGCTGTATGCAAAAAGATTAGTTAGTAGTGTATGGGGGAAATAATTAGCTTGTTATAGTAGTAACATACAAACATAATTCTATTAATCTTACCTACCACATAAATCATTCAAAAAGATGATGGACACAAACATTAGTTATTTGACCCGATCCGGCCTAATCTGTACATATAACATAACCGTTTCAGCCAAATACCCAAACCACCCATTTTACAACTTCTAGAATAAATCATTAATACACAATTATAACGCAAGACATATGATTTCAACAATAATACATTGCACGAAGGAAGTTTATGTTGGCACCTTAAGAATAGGGATAGAGGGCTGAACTGGAGCAACTGCAGCATTCTGTCCAGAGTATGGCAGCACAGATGAGGAGGTTGCCATTTGGTTTTCAACTCGACTGGACAAACTGACCGTTTGTTGTGGATGCAATGATTGAAGATGTCCAGCAGTTGGTAGTCCTGATAATTGTGAATGTTGTAGAACCTGAGGCTGAACTGGTGTTGGAGTCTGAAACCGAGGCTGCAGTGGAAGTGATGGTGCAGCATACTGATTAGGAATCAACGAAGCTGGATAGCTTGAAGATGGTTGACTTTGAGATGGTGTGGCATACTGATGATGCACCTTGTTCTGAGCCAGAGGGGGCAACCCAGACAGAGCTTGTATTGGAGATTGTTGAGACAATACACCACCTTGGACCGGAGGATGAACATGTTGACCGGGAAGCGGCCGAGGTTTTGGCATTTGAAGCTACATTATATATGAAGAAAGAAAGATATAAGTCCACACCACCTCATGCTCATGAATATAGACCAAAATATCTAATAGCTCCACAAAAAGGATAGTAGTAGATGTGAAACCCGCAAACCTATGGGTTGTGGGTTCTAGTCCCATGGTGGACACTTTGTAAATATATGTAGAATTTGTGTAGATTCTGTAGTTACCTTTCTAAAGGAAAAAAAAAAAAGATGTGGAATAATTTAGTATGGGCAGATATAGACCAGGTAGGGTTGAGTTGACCAGCATACATTTTGGTCCAACTTTTAAACTTTTTGTAAATGAATAATGTGTTAACAAACCATCTCCAAGGTCCAAGGTGGCCTAGTGGTAAGGTGTCACGAAAGTCTTAGAAGAGACCCAGGTTCGAACGTCATTGGGTAAACATCTTGGGAAGGCTAGGAAAAAGGTCCAGGATATGGCTACACCGGTTAGGCCACATACATCAAAGCCACATGCTCAACTTTCCTAGGTAGCCTGAATAGGGATCCCTCTCCATCAACCGTTTACCGTTTCATTAATGCGTCAATAAAAATAAATCTATTATTATTACAACAAGAATCTAAATGGAAAATGAAGTGACCAAAAACTTCTATGCATTAAAACTATAATTAGCGCGAGTTTCACCCGCACCCGCTTGATCCATTTGACTCGTTTAAGATAAAGTCATAAAGCACAACCCAAATTAACACATTCATAAGTAAATAGGTCTTTGTCACCACTAGACATTAACATCTAAAATACATACCATGTGGGGAGGAACTGAATTTAGCATTATATGAGCCTGCAAACCAAATCATTTAGAGCTTGTAAGATGTTGTGTTAGATTTTACCACGAGTATCAAAAAAACATTGTAAAAACATAATAAAAGACCAAAAACTTTTAGCAGTAACTAAATTGAATAGTTACAATTAAAAAGCCACCAATTGTTCAATGGAATGAAGCTCTATCGAAGAAAAATGATTATCATAAGTAACAACCTGCAAAACCGCTTTTGACAATTGGGGGTGTGCAAGTAACAGTTGGCGTGCTTGTTCTTTGTTTTGAGTAACCATCGTCTGTTATCAAGATAAGATCAACAACATTATTTCAAGGTATTGAGAAAGAATGCATGTAAATCTAAAGGGTTACCTTCATTTCAGTCAAAACCTCAATTAACTGGCCTTTGGGTATTTTAGCCAGATGAAGAGTCAAAGGATCAGTTCCCAGTGTTGGTTGACCCTGGATACCATTTTGACTTATATTGCTATTAGTCTGAGCACCTCCAAGAGTTCCAGCCATCACCATAGCAGCAGCCATGGCCGCTTGGAGATCAACAGCGTCTTGTACTGCAGGACCGCCGATTTGCTTTTGAGGAGCTATGTTACAATTGTCACAATGCAAATGAGATGTTATCTTACACTTTCAAAATATGAAAATAATAACGAAAACTAAAAGGTGATATTCATGCTTACCAGCATTTGTAGGCAGTCCAGGTCCACCACGTCCCTGAACAAGAGACAAAGAACAAGCAAAATTAGCATTTTGTACAGTCAACTAATGAAAAAATGATAAAAGTTCATTCTATTAATCCGAGCATTGTGTAATATAATCCTATTTGTGCAATTGTGCAAGATAGATGTAGATGTGAAATGGTATTGTGCTCTATGTAGAGATTGAAAAATGAACGCACAAGCACTCAAGCAGGCTAAGTAACAGATTAAATTACATTTTGTACAACTTCTGTGTTAAAGGACATTACACAAATTATGTTATAGCAGAGACAACTTTAGTTCTCTAATTAACTCAAATGTTAGGTCTTGTTTTGTGCATTAAAAATGTTAGGTCCTGTCTACTCATCCTTCTCAGCTGATTTTATCAATTTTACCTATTAGACCTGTTAGAAATAGTGATTTTACTATCATAATCAAGCCTGAAAGACCTTAACAAAGAAAATACCTAATCAGAGGTCAGAATAAATCAAACTGATATGTACCAACAAGATAAACAGCAATAACGCAAGATAATAACACAAACAAAGCAGATGGAAGCCGGCTGTTCCCTTGATAATCTGAGTTCAGCCTCAGTAGCTCCAATAACAATAAGTAAACTAAACAAGAAAAAACAATAATATCAATCCACGCCTCAACAAATGGGCACAGCCCTAATTTAAATAAGGAGACACATAACCTAACTTGACTTCCAAGTAAATACCAATTATAATTAAATAACTTTTGAAACTCGACACTTAACCATCCTTAACTTTTTTCACTTTCTTTTTCTACTGTTGCTGTAACTCTGATCTGTATCACAAACTTAGGTCAGCAAGTATGTATCTCCTTGCTATAACAAATTCTCAAATAGCATTCTGCCATCTAATCCGGATCTTACGACTGTTGTCAAAGTATCCTGACAGTATATGATAGTGATTAAGGAAATATTCTAAATTTAGGTCCTAATACAATGAGAGCAATATTAAACAACCATGTTTCAGACCCTACCCCAGGAACAAAATTATGCTAAGATGATTGATTATATAAGATGCAATATACATATGGATATCAGGAGACCCAAATCATATCTATACCTGTTCTCGGCTTCTGTCTGTATTCATGACCATGGAGATTACGTCGGGCACTTAGAGCTATTTCTTCATCCCTGTACTCACAAAACCCATTTCTACTAATCATTCTTTTAACGAAAAGTGATTCATGGAGAAATGACTTACATTCATGGTAGTGCAATAAGCAAATCCAGGCAAACTCACAAGAACAGATAGACAGCCGTCCACGAAATCTGAGAACAGTTGTGTCATTTCACCGACTTCTGTCTCGCTTGATACCCCAAGCAATTGATTCACCATCAGGTTTATAGCCAAACGAAACCAACACCACATTATAGGGACTCATAATGCAATACCCGAAATAGTTTATACCCACATGTCGTAGGCTCTACTGACTTTCAACATCTCGCTAATGAAATTTAGTCCGAAGCTTTCTTAAAATAATCCAATAAGCTTTTTGTTTAGTTCCCCTTGAAATTCCCTAATTACATTTTCAATTTGCCCCAAAAAGAGAGTTCAAATTTATTGTATTTATTTATTATCTGTAAGAGGGTCGTAATTAGCATAGCAAAAATGACTTGGAAACTCCTGAAAACCTTCAAAAATAGCCTTTCCAAACACACAGGTAAGTTTACCCAAGCAAACCTGTAATTTGTAAGTCTGAATTATCTAACCTTTCTGCAGACATCTTGAAGCAAAATGGTCTCATTTTGAGGTAGATTAGTGAATGTTTGTTTCAATATCAGTTGAATATCTATCAGGAAATGAGACTTAAGGGTGTCAGAACGCATCATATTTGAAGTGATTATGTGAAGCTTCTGGTGTTAATCTCCTTGAGCGGTAATAACACCGTTCACCTCAACCAAATCCTGGAAGGACTTTGGATAACTGGATTTGAACACCTTTCCTTCATTGTTCGTGACAAATCTATTGAAAATAGAATCAGCTGATACCACTGTATATTGCATGAAAATATCTTTCCATACCTATCAATTATATCATTTTAGCAACAAAATGTATTAGAACGTGTTGATTAGTGAGTAAAACAGCTGTTGACATTTATATTGATAATCTAATTAAAAAGAAGTTAATTAAAAGGATATCGATGACCACTATAACTAAAAAGAAGTTAATTAAAAGGATATCGATTTCTTTTTGCCTGAAGGTTGCATCTTAGGCTGCTTTTAGGGCCTCCATTTTCATCTCAGCTTCGCCGGGATCTTCTTCTTGTGCTATATCCAACGCCTTGACATCTTGCAGCAGGAGAACAATACATACATGTCAAATAAAGGGTTTTTTTTTTCTTTTTTTCTCATAAATAACTAATGCAGTATATATCAATGAAAAAGCTATATTCATTAATTATAACAAAAATCTAATTTCATTTAATAGACCATTTATGAGGTTTAATGTACTTTGAATACACTTTGGATTTGATTACTGGGTTTATACCCTATAACAACAAATCCAAAAAAAAATTTACATCCAAAAAGATCATAACACAGCAGGTAGTTACTGGGTTTATACACTATAACAACAAATCAACTAAAACTTTTAAATCCAAAAAGATGAAAACACAGCAGGTAGTTAAACAAAAACCATTATCAAACAAATGATTAATTATAATATGGGTTTGAGAAGCTTACCCTTTCATCAATTAGGATCAAATCCCACCTGAAGCTTTGATGCCACACACGGATTATCCGGGCCTTCATGACCCTTCCATCCATCTCATTAACTTTCTAACCCTTCTCTTCCATCCCAAAACCTGCAACAAACAACAAACAATGGTGAAAGTAGCAAACAAAAAACTAAAAACCCCCCAAAAAACCTACCAACAACAACAACAACAACCGGTACTCGATCCCGGCGATAGCCGAGGTTCGAGGGAGGTAAGATGTACGCAACCCCACCCAAAAAAAATACCCCAGAAAAACCAAAAAGAAAAAACCCATCTCAAAAAACCCCCCAATAAGATTTCGTAATCTCAGCTGCAATTTCAAACAACACCACCTGACCGAATCCAAAAACTAATCGAACCATATTCAAAAACCCAGCTGATAGATTTCGTAATCTCTTATAAAGAAAAATGAAGAAGCTGATGAAGATGATGATGAATAGAGAATGAAGAAGACGACGACGACGATGATGAACCTATGAAATCAAAACAAACCAAGATGAAGTTAATAGAAATTGGTTTAATTACAAACCTGAGATCCCCAACTGATAACACCCATCTGCGTAATAGAAAAAATAGAAAGAAAAAAAAATTGGTGTAATTGATTGTGTGAAATTAAGGCTTCTGATGAAAGTTTTTTTTGATACAAAATTTAAATATTGAATTGTTTCAAAGAGAGAGATGGACAGAAGCTTATGATGGAAGCTTGTAGGATATTGGGAAGATAAATCTTCCGATGAAAGTTTCAGATATTCACAAACTTTTTTTTTTTTTTTTGTTAGTGGATGATGTAGGCATTTACATCATAAATCCTAGGTGGACACCCTAAACGCACGAATAAACCCATTTCTAACATCATGCCAAAGTCTCCTTTAGTATAGTAAGGAGATTGTAACATGGATTTGAATATTGAAACAGCTGTTATCTAATTAGAAAATAATACTCACATAGATTTGAATTTGTAAATGGTAGCGACTCAAAACAGCATGTAGTATTTTATATTTATATTTATAATTATTAAACTAAAAATAAATTCAGAAGAGCAAATAGAACCAAAGGGAATTGAAGAGATGGCTGGTAACACGTTTCATCAGCAAACAACCCACGTGTTAGGCAGACATATATGATAGATAGCGATTGCGATATAGCAAAGCATAGACATTTTTCCACATTCTATCATCTTGTGCCCCACCTATAATGGCAGTCCACTAATTTATTTTGTTAGTGTATCTTTTACACCGGATAGTGTATTGAAGGTGGCCGATAGAGGTAAAAAATTTGATGATTATAATTACAAAAGCGTTAAACATACATACGACTTTTGTTAAAGGATAATAATGACTATCAAAAATGTGTTATCATTTATTTAATACATATAAATTTATATAATATAAGTTATGTGGCAAATATTATTATATATTTATATTTATAGTTAATTAATCGAATAATACATATTTCTATATACGAGTGACATAAAAAAATTTTTTGGGTAAAAAGGTTTTTCCCAGATTAAAATAGTGACACATAAAATTTTAAAAGTAATAAAGAAGATTATTTTATAAATAAACATAGTTCGAGTCGAGTTCGAACGTCTAAAATTATTCACGATCTAATCTCAAACATTACTCATAAGACTCAAAACCAGTGACGGAACTTGAATTATTTCATTGGAGGACCCGAAATACAAAGATTTTTATTTGTATGGGTCAAACTAAGTTTTTATTAAATTTTATACTAAGTTATTCTTATTTTCTATTCTGAATCGAATTGTTTGTTTTCTTGCATTGACTAGTTTCTTATTAGTATTTTTTTAATAAAATTTTAATACTATTCAAAAAAATAAAAATTTATACTATAATTTGTACATTAACATACAAATTTAGCCATAATAAAACAAATTTTGAAGGCTCTCAAAAAGCTCCGTCCCTACTCAAAACAAATTGAACTCGAACTCCCTGGCACGACTCATTTACAGCCCTAAAATTTAATCTTCATGATATAAACCATCAAAATATTATCTACAAACATCTAATCTAATGATTAAATAAATTAAATAAATTATTTAATGATATATGGCACATATATTTGAACGAAACGTGTCATTTATATTCTATTTTTAAAACACGAGTAATGACATCTACGAGCTTGAACATAAACTAAAACTATTTACTAAATAAATTTATACAAATAAAAGTTATATTTACAGAAAACATTCATCTATAATTTCTAACTATATAGTTTTACCAAACATGGATCTAGTGTAGTATGGACTTAGGACCCAATAATATCGAGAATTATGGCAAGAAAATATTTCTATCATTTATAAGCTTTAATTAGATTAAGGGTTTAAATATAGGTTTTTTTCCCCCTAAAACTACTATATACTTTTTTTTTTTTCCTTTCATGTCATCGTATTTTTTTAATTCCTTTTTAAGTCATTAAAAGTTATCAAATTGTCTCATCTAGGTCATTCGGTTTTCAAATCCTGTTGACCATGATAACATGGCTATCTTTAAGAGTGTTCACGGTCCAAGAACGGGACCGAACCATGGGTGTTGCGGACCGGACCGAAAACCGATGCCATGCTAAATGTGAAACCGAGGACCGCACCTAGTAATTCTATTCGGTCCATGTTGGGTTTGTTATCGGTTTTCGGGTTTACGTGGTTGGACCGAAACCGAGAGTTTTTTTCACTAAAACACATGCGTCTTATAAACATAAGATTAATACCCCACTGGAAAAACATAAAAGCTTTTAATTGTAATAGCGAACAAACCATGTCATGTGCATACACCTTATTATATTATGTTATAATATAATAACGTAATTGTAATAACTATAATTCTATCTATCTATCGAATTACATACTCAAATAGTATATGAATTACGTATATGAATTATGAAACTCGGAGATTAATATTATGACTTATGAGTCATTGATGACTATTTACATATATCTTCTTGTATGCTAAATAAAAGGAAACTAGAATCTCACTTCAAGTTAAATTTGTATGCTTTTTCTCGGTTCGTCGGTTCAAACATGTGTCTTCATGGTTTAAACCCGGACCGGACCGATACCTGAAATTCAATCATATATAGAACTGAGGACCGGACCGATATCTTCAGTTTCGTTCGATTTCGGTCCAACATCGGGGCGGTTTTTCGGTTTTCTTGGTTTGGACCGCATTATGAACGCCCCTAGCTACCTTCTAGCTGATATTGACTCATTTAATCGAGGTAACATTGCTTATGTCACTTTTAATAAAAGAGTGATGATTCGTACACCATCATTTTTTAGCCGTATACCACCAAACATGCTTTAAGGTGTTGTACTATACTGTAATGTTTGGTGGTATACGACTAAAAAAACTGGTGTACAAATTACCACCCATACTTAAAAGCCACATAAGCAATACCACCTCAATTAAACGAGTCCATGTCAGCTAGAATGATAGCCACGCCATCATGGTCAACATGATTTGAAAACTGAATGACGTAAATGAGACAATTTAACAACTTTTAATGACCTAAAAGGGAATAAAAAAAGTACGATAGTCTGGAAGGGATAAACAAAAAAATACGTAAGAGTTTTAGGAAAAAAAAACCCCTTAAATATATGCAACGACAATTTTAAACTATTTTGATGTTCAGTGACATTAAAAAAATAAATTAGTAACACTATTATAATTTTCTTGCTGAAGTTTAAATGTTATACTTATAATTTAATCCTCACAAATTTTAAATTGTAAAGTTGATGTCAATTATAATTTTGCTGACATTTTGAATATATTAATTTTTTGAACGGCAAAAGAGGACATTTATATACAACACTAGACGAATGCCCGTGCGATGCGTCGATGACGGTGGCGGCGGCGGAGGTAGCGGTGGTGTGGTGGTGGCGGCGACGGCGAGTAGTATAGGCTATTAATGTAAAAGTTATTGATGTAAAAAGGGGCAGTGTAGTTATTTTATGAGTTAAGAGGTAGATGTTGTAAATTAATTTCATTATGGATATTATAGGTATATCAAGTGGAGATTTTGAAATAATAAATAAAGAAAAGGAGTATTTTGGGTAGTTCAAAGTTGTAATTTGAGAAAGGGGGAGGGGGGTTGATGCTTTATATAATAGTATAGATATAGAAGTATAGATACTCTAGTACCATCCCTGCGAGAACAGTAAAAGAGATGAAAAAACTCACGCCACTTGCGGATGAACGGAAGAAAAAACCCCACCCACAAAGACCGCACCACATGTTTTCATTCTGTGATGTTTTTGATACGATTCCAACCAGACCCTATGGACATGTTGAAAATAACGAAGACATTTTGAATATATTATAATCTAACTAATTTTTACGTTTGTGAGAATAACGAGTTTTGTAGATTTTGAAGATTTGTTAATTTTAACTTTCAACAGTGGTGGTGGGGGTGGTGGTTAAATTTAGTTGAAAAGTCAAAAATTAAATATCTATGAAACAAAATTTTTATAAATCTTCACAGCAGATTTCATATAAACAAGGTTGTAAACTCGTAAATTTTATTAAACTTTTTGAATTTTTTTTTTCTTCACATTATTCTCATCAAAATCCAACCTTTATATTATATATTCTTATTCTTATATAGAGATACAGATTTAGAAATTGTATACCTTTATAGTTTATACCATTTTAGAACTATCCAAAAAGTTTAAATAAAGTGATGACATAGTTTCTTTACATATCTTTATCTTTTTAACACCAAATCATGATATATTACAGAATTAAGAGATGTGACAGAGTAAAAAAGTTGCACATATGAAAAAAAATATTAAAAAAGAAACAATTTTATTAATGATAAAAATCTTGAGAATTAAAACCATAATTAAATAAGTAGAAAGAACAAAGATAGTCAAAATAACTTTTACATTTATTCATTAACCCATTTCATAAATACGTCACATAGACCCAAACATTAAACATCGTAGACATAAGACATAACTCTTTATAATAAAAATCCAAAACATTAAACATCGTAGACATAAGACATAACTCTTTATAATAAAAATCCAAAACAGCTCAGTAACTCCCAGTTTTTACTATATTAAGTACTCGCTGTTAAAATCTAACAAAAAAGATGACTCATCAGACGTGGCATATTCCGATTGGCTATTTAATCCTACGTGGCAGTAAAACATCGTCACACTTCCTTATCCAAAGCTATAGCTTTAATTGTAGTCAGAATCAGTTAGCAAAAACTACATGGCATTTCTAGTAATTTTGCCCAAAATAGAAGGGTACATTATTTTTTGTCTTTTTTAACCCCGCACGCCTGTATATATATATACATACATATACATATACATATATATATATACACACTCTGTATGTAATATTCATTACTACATCTATATATAGTCACCAAATTTCCTCCGCCGGCCCAACTAACTTACCACAGTGAATCACATTTGAAAAATAAAAAACTCAAAATTAATAAAATTTACACAAAATTAGCGTTAATTATGTGTGAATTTTGTTAATTAATCATTCGAATTTGATTTACGGATTGGATTGATTCACGTTTTCTGTGTTTGATTTGGTTGATTGATTGATCTACAGCAGGTATTTTTTTATTTTACTGTTTTTGGATCTAAGTTTATAGCTTTTATATTGAATCTGTGTTTTTGATTGATTCTAGTTGTGTATTTTGACAGATCGGATTGATTTGATTGATTTTGTTTTGTGAATTTGTTGATCTCTGATGATATATATGGATATATATGTATATGTGTATGTGAGTATTAATGTGTGTGTTTTGTGATTGAGATGTGGATTTAGTTTGAAAAGGTTAATGGTGTTGTGTATGGATCTGGAGATTTGGTGTGTTAGATTGATGTAATTTGAATGATGAAATGGTGTGATAACTGAATTTTTTTTATTGGTTTTTAATGATTATCGCAATTTATTCGATAGGTTTTGAATAAAGACAGAGTATTGAATACCAAAACAGGGGACTTTTTGTAATTTTGATATTTTAAGTTTGTATATATTGTGGTTTGGCATTGCTAGATTAAAAATGAGCAAACTTTTGTGGTTTGATTGCGTTTTAATGTGATTTTTGATGATTGATGTATGTATTTTCGATGTGCAGATCTTAAGTGATGGCTCAACCGGCTGGAAATTCTGGATGGCTAAAAGGAAGAGTCAAAGCTGTTACGTCCGGTGATACTTTGGTGATTATGGGATTGACCAAAGCTGAAATCCCGCCTGAGAAGACTGTCGTTTTGGCTCATCTTTCGGCTCCAAGATTGGTATGTTCAGATCAACATGCAATATGTATGGTTATGCATTATAAATGGAACTGATGTAATTATGGCTGGCAATTTTTTTTGATTGTAGGCACGTAGAGGTGGGCAGGATGATCCATTTGCATGGGATAGCAGAGAATTTTTAAGGAAGTTGTGTATTGGAAAGGTTTGGATTTATAAGTTGCCTATTTTTTGTTAGTCATATAATATTCTATCACTGCGAAATGATTATCTAAATATCACATTTGAATTGCCTATTTGTTTACTAGGATGTCGTCTTTAGAACTGAATATACCATTCCAAATTTCTCTAGAGAATTCTGCAGTGTTTTCATTGGTACTACCAATGTTGGAAATGAGGTTGTCACTCATGGCTGGGCCAAGGTAATTTAAATTTCTTTTCTAGCATATATATGTATAACTTGTTTATTGTTTGGCTTGCAATTATGGGATGAAATTCATTCTTTTAGAATGTTTTTCATTCATTGGGAAACGGTTATTTTTTCATTACGTCATGGGATATAATGGAAATTTAAGATTTAATCTACATTCTCTTTTCTTCGGTCATCTCTAGTAACACTAATTCCTTAAAAGCTCTTCAACCTTTAATTAGTTGCTTTTCTTTTTTCTTTCTACAAAAGTTAATGCACTTTCTGATTTGCAGGTTAAGGAGGCTAAAGGAGAGGTGACCCCTGAGCACACTGAACTGCTACGTCTTGAAGAACAAGCCAGACAACAGGCCATTGGTCTATGGGACAGGGTTAGTTACTGTTACTTAACCTCAATCATTGCTATTTATTTAGTTCCATCTTATATGGTAAAAACATTATATGTCGAATTTACGGGTTTAATAAGGAATATATGCCGTGCTTTTGATTTAAATGGATGAGAATATAGTTATTTTAACGTGAACTAGCATGACAATTAATTGTGATGCATTTTTGAAGCGCATGGTTTGACTAGGCGGTTGTGTTTGCTTCGTTTTGAAATCCTTTTTTGTCTTTCAACAAAGTAAATCGATTACTTCTGGGCTAATGTGACTCTGATTGTCTAGTAAACTGAGAAGTCTGTATTATAATATCATTTTCAAATTGCTATATGACCAGAAAAAAGAATAGTGAAGGGAAGTAATCAATTAATCTAATGTTATTGGTTAGCTCTATGTTTATGTGGTAGTGATATGTTGTCATTTTGGTGCTGGATTTTAGTCCCCGGGTTCTACCGAGGCATCTATTAGGAACCTCCCCCCATCTGCTGTTGGCGATCCTAGCAATCTGGATGCTATGGGTCTCTTAGCTTCAAACAAAGGCAAACCCATGGAAGCTATTGTAGAGCAAGTTCGTGATGGGAGCTCACTGCGTGTCTATCTGCTTCCCGAGTTTCAGTTTGTCCAAGTATTTGTTGCTGGAATCCAGGTTAGCATTCATACTTTCCATTTTGTCATCTCTGGATCTTGCGTGTGTGATTCATTGCTGTTCATTCAACCTTACTAATTTTTTATTTAACTAGGCACCATCGATGGGGAGAAGGACAACACAAGAACCTACTATAGCTGCTGATGTACCATCCGATGAACCAAATGGAGAGACTAATGCCGAGTCTCGTGGCCCGTTAACATCAGCTCAGAGAATTGCTGCCTCATCAACCTTCAATGAAGTTTCCCCTGATGCATTTGGGAGGGAAGCTAAACATTTTACTGAGATTCGTGTGCTAAACAGAGATGTAAGTAATGTCTTAGTTAATGTGCGCTCTCTATCTTCTTGCTTCACATAGTATTGCTGATGAAGTGATCTACAGGTTCGCATTGTTCTCGAGGGTGTTGACAAGTTTAGCAATCTGATTGGTTCCGTGTATTACTCGGATGGTAAATCAGCTAAGGATTTAGCAATGGAGCTTATCGAAAATGTATGTTAATGTTCTTTTAAGTCTACATTATGCTGATGTATGACAATCTACATTATTATGACTGTTTATAGCCAGATTGTGCCACTGATTCCTTCATTGTGTTCTTTTTTCCTCCTGTTTCTATTGTTTTGTCGGTAGTGCCATTGGTTTAGCTCTTGCCGTAATTAATTTAATTACGTAATTCTCCTGTGTAGGGATACGCAAAATATGTTGAGTGGAGTGCAAGTATGATGGAAGATGAAGCCAGGAGGAAGTTGAAAGCAGCAGAACTTCAAGCCAAGAAGACGAAGTTGAGGCTCTGGACAAACTATGTACCCCCAGCTACCAATTCAACGGCAATATCGGACAATTTCACTGGAAAGGTTTGTTTTCTGACTTTTATTTTCAAAATCACCCAACATAGTTTTCTGTTCAGCTCACGTAACTTTACCATTTCAAATTTTTGCAGGTAGTTGAAGTTGTTAGTGGGGACTGCATCATTGTTGCCGACGATTCTCTGCCATTTGGCAGTCCTGCAGCTGAGAGACGAGTCAATCTTTCTAGTATCAGGTGTCCCAAATTGGGAAATCCACGAAGAGAGGAGAAACCTGCTCCTTATGCCCGTGAAGCAAGGGAGTTTCTGAGAACAAGATTAATTGGCCGTCAAGTAAGACTTTTCTTCTTCTAGCTAGATTTTAACATTTTTTTAGAGGTGGCAAGCTAGGGGGGTCTCACAGGTTTGGTAACCTGTCAAGACAAAGGTATGGGTCGAGAGTTGAGGCAACTTGGGTTGGGTTGACTCCCAAACACATTTGTGTCCATTTCTTATTATTTTTAACAATTAGTCTGTTAATCATGAGTACGAAAACTATCTTATCATAGTAATTATCCAGTAACTGAAATAACACGATTTTGGAGGTTATATGGTATAAAAATAGAATTTGGACAACTTTTAACCTTTTTTATTATTAATCTCTCATTTCCCCCTTTTAGCTAAGTTTATTTGAGATAAAACACAACCCACATTGACCAATTCATAAATAAATGCATTGTAACTGCCATTTTTATGTTCATCTGTAATTTGAATTACAAAGTTACCAGTTGATTTCAACTTATTGTTTAAACTTAGGTTCAAGTTTCAATGGAATACTCAAGGAAGGTCCCTGTTGCCGACGGATCTGCTGCTCCAGCTGGGCCAGCAGACTCAAGGGTGATGGGATTCGGATCAGTCTTCCTATTGTCTCAAGGGAAGGAAAGTGAAGATGTCTCCTCTACTGTCCCCCCTACCGCTGTTAACCAGCAGCCTGGCGTGAATGTTGCTGAGCTCATCATTGCTCGTGGGTTTGGTACCGTCATTAGACATAGAGACTTTGAGGAAAGGTCAAATCACTATGAGAATCTTCTTGCAGCTGAATCACGTGCTACTACCGGGAGGAAAGGGATTCATTCTGCTAAAGATCCTCCGAGTATGCATGTCACAGATCTCTTGACGGTTAGAAACGCTAAACTGAACTACTTATCTGTTTACTCTACCAATTTTTTTTTGTGTAATATTTTGACATTTTTTCTTTTGTAATAATTTTGTTCAGACATCAGCCAAGAAAGCCAAAGATTTCCTTCCGTTTTTGCAACGCAACAGGAGGATGACAGCTGTTGTTGAATATGTTCTTAGTGGTCACAGATTCAAGCTATTTGTCCCAAAAGAAACATGCAGCATTGCTTTCTCAATTTCTGGTGTCAGATGCCCAGGCCGTGACGAGCCTTACTCTAATGAAGCAATTTCACTTATGAGACGAAAGATAATGCAGAGGGATGTGGAGGTACTACTCCCTTTTGACCCCAAATCTTCTATTTATGACACATGAAAGCCGTCTAATATGATTATACAATAGATATAACCCTTTACTTTACTAATCTAAATTTTAATTTTATTTTTCCTAATCTAAATTATTGAATAAATGATTTACAGGGCTCTACATCATTAAAAGTATATTTTGGGTGAATGTGATCTGTTTTAACACATTTGAGATAAATTATATCCCGAATTGTTCCATTCGTAAATAAATGGGTTGAAATTGCGACCTCTACATTTTTAGTATCTTTGCTTATCAATTTCCAGTTCATTTGCTAAGAATATTTTGTTTTGGTTGCTTCAGATTGAAGTAGAAACAGTTGATAGAACCGGGACCTTCATCGGATCTTTGTGGGAATCAAAAACTAATGTGGGGATCACACTTCTAGAAGCTGGCCTTGCAAGGCTCCAAACTGGGTTTGGTGCTGATAGGATTCCAGATGCTCACCTTCTTGCTCAGGCTGAGCAGTCTGCCAAGAAGCTGAAGTTAAAGGCAAGAAACTTGGTTTTGCATTATAATGGATAAATATTATATTGAACTGTCGAATTAGCTCTCTGATGTATAGCTTTTTTCTTGCAGATATGGGAAAACTATGTTGAAGGAGAGGAAGTTACCAATGGTGCAACTCCTGATAAAAAACAGAAAGAAGAGTTTAAGGTCAATAGATGACCACTATTAATCTACTAGTAATATGAAACCAGTATCGAAATTTCATTGTTGAATTTGTTGATTTCAGGCGGTGGTTACTGAAGTCCTTAGTGGAGGCAAGTTCTATGTCCAGGCTGTTGCAGACCAGAAAGTCTCCTCCATCCAGCAGCAACTTGCTTCTTTAAACATCAAAGAAGCACCTGTGATTGGTGCATTTAATCCAAAGAAGGGCGATATCGTTCTTGCACAGTTTAGTGCAGATAACTCGTGGAACCGAGCCATGGTGAGAATGACTTTATCCTTTATAACTCAGATCCTTGTTTCTTAGTGATTTATAAGGTTAGTTACTTTAAGTTCATTAAAGGTGGCCACATGGACAGGTCGGCTAGTTGGTCAAAAAAAGCTTGGGTTGGCTTGACCCATAATAATATTCTGTGTCTTTGAATAGGATGCTTTGGAATGTTCAACCCGTGTTCCCTTTTTAGCTATTTTTCTTTATTTGAACATTTGAGATAAAACATAACCGTCGACTCATTCATAAGTTAATGAGCGGAGATTGGCACCTCTAAATTTCATGAAATTTTCATATGTTGTGATTTTGACCCTTGCTTCTTATCATGATGTGTAAGGTTGTAAGTGGTCCACGTGGTGCAGTCCAATCAACTAAAGACAAATTTGAAGTGTTTTACATTGATTATGGAAATCAAGAAGCTGTTACTTACAACCAGCTGCGTCCTCTAGACGCATCAGTATCCTCTGCACCTGGGTTGGCTCAACTTTGCCAACTTGCTTACTTAAAGGTACCCACTTTGGAGGAGGATTATGGACAGGAAGCAGCCATGCATTTAAGTGAATGCACACTTAATGGGAAGGAATTCAAGGCAGTTATTGAGGAGAGGGATACTTCTGGAGGAAAAGTCAAAGGTCAAGGAACTGGAACTATTCTCCTTGTAACGTTGATCGATGAGGAGTCTGACACCAGTATTAATTCCATGATGCTGAAGGTTTGTATGCTTCAAAATCCCTTATGATTCCATCCAATCTAAAACTCTCTTTCTTATAGATTTCAGAATCACCAGTTCGAAACAGGAATTTTTTGGTACAATTATGGTTAATCTGAAATATTCGAGGTTTTTAGTTTTTTCTCTTTTAGTTGTTTAAAAAATCAGTGTCACAAATATGAATACAAAATGATGTTCCTTGAGTAAAACTACTTTTTTGAATAAATTGATAGGTTCTATGTATGAATAAGGCAAATTGCATAAAAAAGTACCGACTCATTAAAATTTTAAAACGGGTAACCAGCCTTTTAGCCCCTGCAAAAGGCTATAGCACCGCTATTTGGACTGCTATAGCACCGATATCGGTAAAATAGCCCCGATAATAGCGGGACCGCTATTTTGACCGCTATTTTGCTTGAGGACCTCTAACCGCTATAGCGCCGCCATTGATAACATAGAATATCAACCTAGAGTTTATCTGAAAGTATTGAGGTTTTATAAATAAAAAGGTCAAATTCGAGGTTTTATTGTAATTATTAGAATTCTCAAGGATTTCTGTTGCAATAAAAGTTAGCTGCCCAACATAGAAATTTGACCATGGATGGTTTACCTTTTTGTGCAACTTGCCTCTTTAAAATTACACAGTGGATGGATTTTGACCCGTATCCTTTTATGCTATTTAATTTATGCATCTGACCTGTTAGAGAGTTTTTTACCCGAAACTGATTAGCAAGTTTTTTGGATGAAATTTCCAACGCTATCTGGCTCAACTTTTATCTAAATCTGAAAATGCTGCAGGGAGGACTAGCAAGGTTGGAGAAAAGGAGGAGATGGGAGCCTAAAGACAGACAAATAGCACTGGATGAATTAGAAAAGTATCAAGCAGAAGCACGTACCGCGAGGTTGGGGATGTGGGAGTATGGTGATATCCAGTCCGATGATGAAGAGAACCCTCTACCTGCTAAAAAAACTGGTGCTGGAAAGCGTTGAAAAACCTGAAACTTGCTGCAGCTCAATAGTTTACAAAGGCTACAAAATCCTTTGTTTAAGGGAGATATGATATGCTGCCAAGAAATAGAAAGTTGATGTTTTCGTTTTTGGAGTTTTACCTTTGCCCGTTTTTTACTTAATTTTGTTTGGTAGAGGACAATTTTGTTTTGCAACCTTTTTCTTCTTTTATTAGTTAATTTATACAGACTTTTAATAAGGCGAGCGGTAATGTTTAGGACAAGAGTTTAACAGAGATCATAAGCCGATGTTGTTTGTGATATAAGTTATATTTTTTGTGTTCAGTTTTTAATACTTATATTTTCCCCTTATATGCTGGAGTGATTAACATCTTTGCAGGTGATAACAAATGTTAGTATTCGAAGAATCATGCTTAACCTTTTATTTGACGTCGGCAAAAAGTATAGTGAACAGCTTTATAAAACGTGTTCACTGTCATTTTTTTTATAGCCAATGATACATGTAATCTGAAATGAAGTCTCTTTTGATCATAAAAACTGTCTATTAAAGAGCAGCAGGCAATGCTACACATGCTTTGCTTATGCTCTCAATTTGAATGGTGCCTTGTTTTTATGTACATGTTGTAAAATTGAAATTTCTGAAGCCTACTAATGTATTTCTTCCAATTTCCTTCATTTTTCTGCAATCTCATGTAACGTGAGTTGCTATGAATTTTGACGATTAACGTATTGTGAAACTGTTTAGGCCTCGAATATCGTGTTAGCAGACTGATTGGGTTGTTACTGGACACCAAATAAGAACACCAAAGGTTAAGGAAATCAACTTGGCATGCTTTGTAGCCCGAAACATGTAGTAGTATATTGTTATTGGACAGATTGGGGCGTTACCTGACCCTTGACGGCAAATAACAACACCAAAGGTTAAGCAGTCAACTTGGCGTACTTTATAGCCCGAAGAATGCGTAGCTGTCGCATCATAACTAATACAAATCGTTTCCTCCCATATGGAATGCTTTCTAAATTTTTCAAAAGTCTTGCCACATTGATTAGTTAGCTATCCTATAAAACCTTATTTGTAGCACTCATTTTTAGAGTTAGATAACGTAGTTTTTGTTTTTGTGGGCAAAATGAGACGCGTTACGACTAAGTAGACCCAAATTAGAAACTAACTAAATAGATAAATATAGAGTAATCAATGAGAGACTCCACAAGTAAGGTGGTACTGATCCTTTCAGGGAATCATTTCTATGCAAGGCACATTGTATTCTAAAGTTTTCTGCATTACTTGCAGTTTAATTTCACATGTCTAGAAATGATCATTTAGCTCAAGTTGGCAAAAGCTCACACTGAAACAATTTGGGGAGGCACCTAAAGAACAACATTTTAGTAGAATTCTTATTTTCATAAAACCCTCTAGTTTATGTAAAAATAATCAACAAAAAAGGGGAAAGAAAACAGCTTGTAATTAAATTCAATCTTCAGCTGAAACTAACGCCTTCTACCAAGAAGCTAATCTGCCCGCTGTCTTTCTTTCTTCTTGATATGATCAGCCGTCACGCCTTGTATTCCTTCTTCGAGGAGCACCTGCATCCTCACCTGCCTCGGCTGTTGAGATCTTACTTCCATCCTTCTTTTGTGTCGCATTTACCTTTGCCTGACAAAATAACAAGAGACATTACAAGAAGGTTAAGGGTTATTTTAATTGCTACTCACTATTTATATAAAAAATGGAAAGTTTATTCAGTAAAAGAGGTTGCTTTGCTACTCACTGCTTTCTTCTTGCTATCTATCAAGATCTTCAGCAAGGGACTGACGATGACGATAGCAAGTGAAACGATGATGCCAACTACAACGCTTGGTTTTTTCTCGGCCTCTTCAATAAGTTCCTGCAGAAATAGAAACTAAAGTTTCAAAACCTTGTGAGCTGATAACAAGGAAAGCTATTAACGATTCTGATGACTTACCATAACCTTCATCTTGTGGCCACTCAAGATAGGCAGATCAGCAATCTTGTATAGCACATCAAACACAGATTTCTGCAATATCGTAAGGTATTTTATAAAAAGGTTAAAAAGACTGCTGATCAAAAGACGAAGAAAGTTCACAACCAATATTGTTCGAGTGAATTACCTGGATACCCTTGAGACCATCAATACTTGCTGCTTGTTCCTCTGCTGTTTGATTCTCTTTTTCGACTAAGAACTTTGGCTTCCATGTCGCATCCCTGATTGATGCGGCAGTCTGCTCATTGTTTGCAATCAAAATGTTGTCAAACAAGATGCCATCTTGCATTGTCCATATCTCAATACCAATGGCAGCAACAGGCTCCAAGTTAGGCTTGTCAACTTCAAAGTATTCTTCGTTTGGTATTAAACGAGCCTTCCAAATACCCATGTAATTGGGATTATCGATAAGAGGAGCATACCATTTACCCTTGTAATTCGGGTTCCTCTTCATTGGTCTCTTCCACTCTCCACAACCTGGTGCGGTTTCACATTTCGGGTTGTCAATCTTTGGAGCTTCCCACTCCCCATCCTCCTCATCATCCCAATCTTCAGGCTTTTCTGCCTCTGGATCATCAACTTCGTCTGGTTCATCATCTAGCCATCCTTCAGGCTTCTCAGCCTCCTCATCTAAAACTTCCATAGGTGCATCCTCGTCCCAATCATCGGGCTTTTTGGCATCCCGGTCAGGAATCTTTTCTCTGTCATCCCAATCTTTGGGCATTTTATCTTCTGGGTCAGGAATGGTAGCTGGAGGTATTAATGATGGCTGAAAATCTTCATTTGACATAATGTTAACTTTCTTTTTCTCTTCTCCATCAATCAAGATACTCAACTCGCTATCAGGTTTCAATATGGCAGTGTATACATGGGTCATTTTGTCTGAAGGGACTACAGGAGGCATATTCAGATGGTGTTCAACATACTTTCCGGTCTTGGGATTCTTGTGATTTATGATGAAATGGACCTTATTGGTGGCACCACATTTGTCAGGGCCAAACATAATTGAGTAAGGAGATGTGTTGTCAAATTCTTTGGGAGTCCAGCCAGCTTCTTGCGGCCGCAGATACTTTAAATACGCACCACCACACTCAAGACCGTTTTGAAGACGAGTTTCAAACTGCAAAACGGTTGTTTGATCGTTAAGGTCTACGGGTATGTCTAGGTCCTTCACAATTGCATACTTTCTAGCCTTCTCTGTAACAAGAAGCCCATAATCATCATGACCTTGGCTCTGTGAGAGGTTCCATACACCTGAGTGACCAAATGAATGAATGACAATATTAGAAAAAAGTTGCATTTGCACCATGATGTATATTACACCTCCTAGATCAATCATGTATATATATGAAACTGCATGTATAAACACTAGCATAGTAACATTTCCCACAGGGTTCTAACATGTCTTAGATTGCATATATATATATATATATATATATATTATACATAAAAAGAACCAAGGGGTGAACCCCAGTGGTACCGCCACAGTGTGACCACATAGGCCTACAGATGAAGGCTGCAGGTTCGAAATTTGCCAAAGGCAAATGGAGAAACTAAATCTTGTGATCCATGTGTGAGGATGGTGCTTCCGGGTATGAGTTCTATGCGGTGTGCGCTATGGAACCAGAGGTTCCCACCCATTTACCCTTTTTTTATTATACATAAAAAGATAACATATATAGCCATGACATGCAACATGTTACATATTCGATACAGCTAGACCAAAGGCAGGCATGCATTTTGATCGTTCTTCCACAACGATTTTACGCGATACACAAATAATTCAATACATGAAACAATTAATTAACATAAGATCTCAATTACCTTGGTAGTCTTCATTTTCAGACACAATCCACCTCCCTTCAAACGATTGATCAAACGACTCGTAAAATATCTAATAAAAACAAAAACAAAATCTTTATAATTCAGAAACTAACATAATTACATAAACCCATAAACACAAAACACCACACATTAATTGCATATTCATTCATATATATATATATATACAGTTGATCACTCACAGTGCCGGAAGAAGCGTGTATCTTGAAAGCGAAACAACCCATGATCAAAACTAACCAAAACAACTGCAAACATGACATTTTTCGTTCGTATTCGTCGTCCATAATCCTATGACCAAATTTCACCGAGGATCGAATGATCGATATCCGATGAAAAATGTGGAGAGATCGATGTTGCACTTTGTTTTGCTTATATAGTTTGTTTGTTTGTTTGTTTTGTAGAGCTAGTGAGTGAACAGCAAGTATATATACATACATATACAGATACATAATAATATATGGATCTGGGTAGCCAGTTGATATCGAGTGGCGCGGAAATCAATCAATAAGAAATTGACACGTACATCAAAGTCCGAGATGAACGGTTATGATTCGTAGAATGCGCTTTGTTGAGGTCCACGATCATAACGGGTCGGTTTCATTAGGAGTATTATATTATATATTATATATATATATATATATATATATATATTAGACTCATGCCTGCGCGATGCGGCGACGATAGTGGCGGTGGTGTGGTGGCGGCGGCGGTGATGTGCGGACGGTGGTGATGTGGTGGTGAATGTAAAAGTAACTGATGTAGAAGGGGTAGTGTAGTTATTTTAAGGGTTGATGGATATATGTTGTAAATTATTTCATTAAAGGTATTATAGGTATATTAGGTGAAGATGTTTAAATGAGTGAATAAGGAGAGGGGAAAATTAGTCACACCAATTCATCTTTTGAGATTTAGGAGGGGGGTTCCTTTTATATAGTATCTACCAATAAACTAAAACAGGATTGATATTTTCTTTGATCGACATGTGGCGCGCGCTTTATTTAAGCGATATGTGTCTTTTTAAGTCTATATTTATCCTATTTTTTTAGATACCATAAATAATTAAAACTTTTAATTAATTGATAAATAAATATAGATACCT
>JAOEHQ010029624.1:0-13419 GCA_025447715.1 Asclepias incarnata | reverse complement strand
ATCTTTACCTGCATCTTTGCCTCCCGCATCTTTGCCTCCATCTTTGCCTCCCGCATCTTTGCCTCCATCTTTGCCTCCCGCATCTTTGCCTCCGGCAGGTTTGTCCCCAGAACCACCACTGCCTTTACCTTTATCCCCAGCACCTTTGCCCCCTTTGTCTCCAGGGCAGTTGATTACCTTGCCATCCTTACATTGGCCCTCTATTTCAATTAGATGATGGGCAAATGCACAAGTTGCAAGTAACAAATGGAGAATGATATAGAGCTTGATTGAGGCCATTGGCATGCAGATATATTATTTTTTGAAATCAGCATTTTCCTTACAGTTTTATAGTTGATGCTTGCTTCCTAAAAGTGGAAATTTCTAATAATGGAAGCTTATGTTTCTAAATGTTGTCTGGGGATGTCAATAAAAATAGGAGCTTAAATTTGCTGTGGTTTTGATATGTAGAGCTAGCAAAATTGTTGCATAAATTAAGTTTGAAAGTTTCCAAATTTGTGTTGGGATCCTTTAAAACACCCGTGTGTTTAGGGTTGTTACTTGTTAGAATTAATGTGCATGTCTCTATTTATGTTACTCCATAATGGTTGGTTGGCCGGGATATATATATATATATATATATATATATATATATATATATCGTCTAGTTTTAGTTAGTTAGTTTGTTTTTCGTTATATTTGACTGGATCGTATCATGTCATATATACCATTGCACCCGACCGGTATCACGTACAAGCAGTCGGTTACTCGGTTTAACAAAAAAAAATTGATCGATTGATAGTAATGTGTGTTTGTTTATGAGCTTAGACAAGCTCAAACATGACTCGAAGAAAGATTTGAAGCTAATGTCAAGTTACATTATGTAAAAATATCTATTGTTTAAAACATAGTAACTAAAATAGTGACTTAAGGAAGATTTGAAGTTAATGTCAGCATTTGTGACGGCTTAAGTTGACAATGTTAATTAGTCCTTGCATTTGAAATGCTTGTGTATGATACTTTTCATTAGAATGATATATTATATACTTCGAATATTTTTTGCTTAACAATAATTACATTACATTAGTTGTTATTCTATAAATTTTATATATAAAAACTCGCAAGTTCGTACAATGAACGTACGTACATGCAGAAAACATTGGTTGAAACACGTGATACTAACAATTAAATCGAAAAGAGCAAAAACCATCACTACTAAAAAAGACCCTGAGTTTAACGACGGAGACATTCCGTCCCTAAACGCTTTAAGGATAGCTTCGTGCGAGATCAATACAGACCACAAAACATGTCTGTTACGGATTTGAGACGACAAAAACTTTAGTGGTGGATTTACGATGAAAATTTCGGTCCAAGTATATATATATATATGATACTAATAAAAAATAATTAAAGCTTTGCAACGGATTGTTAATGATTAGTTTGGCAACATATTATCGACGACACCTGCAGCGACGGATTGCCGAAACCCATATTGCAACAGACCGCATGTCCATGTTTTTCTCCCACAAATAAATATTCCAAAAATAGTTTTTCTATCCCTAATTATCCATCCACAAATCAAAATTGATAATTTATAAAAGTGCACCAAGTTGCATTAACCATCTGAACCATCCAAATATAATCCGCAATTTCATTTCTAAAAAAAATAGTAATCCACAATTTCCTTTTAACAAAAAAGTATAATCCACAATTATCGTCCAAATACAAAGTATATATATCATCCAACAAATATGCAGGGTCGCTTTAGTTGTGGAAAATCCCTCATGTTTTTTCATAAAACTTTTCTAAAAGAAACATGAAAAACAGAAAACGTTATCAAATTAAAGTTTTTTAGAAAAGTTTTCCAAGAAATGATGTTTATCATTTCTCAAGTTACGTTTGGTAGTGGAAAATGTTTTGAAAATACGTTTAGATTAGAAAATCTTATTTTCATTTTCCATATAATTAAAAAACATGTTAATATCTACTTGGGGGGATGCGGCGGAGGGGGGATGGTGCCAAGAGTCCGAAGTGCGGGAGTGGGTAAATAGAAATTGGAGTTTTTAAATTTTGGAAAATAAAAAATAAAAAATGTGGGAAACAAAAAAATGATGTTTTCAAGTTTTTCATTGAAAGTATAAAACATTGTTTTTTGTTTTTTTGGAAATTTTTTTTGAAAAACTATCATTTGAACGTGTTTTCTGTTTTTCATGTTTTCTTGGAAAACAATTGGTGTTTAATTTCCCCAACCAAACGCCCTCATGTTTTCTACATTTTGCATTTTTTATTTTCCAAATTATAAAAACCCCAAATTCTATTTACCCTCCACCCCATCCGCCCCCGTCGGTCTCCAACCAGCATACTTGAACATCTTTTCTAATTTTATAATATGGAAAATGAAAATACCATTTAATTTTCTAATTTTAAACGCATTTTCAGAATTTTCACTTGTTTTCCAAGAGATGGAAAACCCCATCTATTTTCTAAAAAATTAAAAATTAAAAACTAATTTATACAACAAAATACAACCACCATCTAGCTAGTTTCGGAATTAAAAAACCATGTAAAGTTCAAGTAAACGGGAAGTTTGATATGTAGATTTTTTATGATTTTGGGCCTTTTAGCCAACTTCTCATGAATAAAAAGAAAGAAAGAAACTGCTCAGTGCCGTCTTTCGTGGGTTTTGGGCCCTAATACCTCGACGGTGTATGGGGGGAGGTTAAGATGTAGGCAGACCTTACCTCTACCTAAGTAGAGAGGCTGCTTCCAATTTTCTACCTAAATGGTAGAAAAGGCCCTCCAACCTTTGCATGGGATGAGGATCGAACCCATGACCTCTGTCTCCAGAGGCCAGGGTGTTTACCACTTATCTAACCATGATGTTTTTTTTTTTGCTATATAACAGGAATTACTTTAATTGACTGTTTTTCTTGAAACAAAATTTATAATCTGAAAAGAAATTCGTTTGAAGTAACATGGAAGTATATGTTAGGGTGAAGAGAGAATTTGTTAAAATGATGGGTAAAATAAGGAGTTGAAATGTATTTGGACAAGTGGATAGTTTGAAAAAAGAACAATATGTGATCCTGCTTTTCTGCATGTGTTCTCGCCAAAAAATGACACTTCAAATCGTCAGCTTGTTAACTACGTGGTCCGCGGTCCGCACATTGACCAACGCAGCCTGTGCATTGACCATCGCGTCCCGCACTCAATTATTTCTTAACATACACGTGTCATTATTTGTTTAAACGTAGAAATTGCTTGAAAGTAAAATAGGATGGGATCCGGCGAAGCTTTGAAGGTTTATAGGGAAATAATGAAAGCAGTGAAGAAACACATTGGTAAAGAAGAACATAAAATGCATTTCAGAGATTTCATAAAGTCAGAGTTCAGGAAAAGTGGTGACGGGTTAGGAACATCGTTAGTCTAGCAGAAAATACAACTTGCCCATGATTATACTTACGTTTTGTAGTATAAGTGCATGAGCATGTTTACTTGTTTTCACACTACGTCTTTTGTGGATATGAAATAGTTGTATGTAGTAAGTTTTGAATGCATAGTTGTTTACCTTTTCTTCTGTAAACACAGTCTGGATGACAGTAAATTGACTAATTGTTTGTTTACTTTTATGTGTAATAAACAATCTGGGCGAAACTCATTAGGCGAACAATTACCATTATTGAATTACAAACATGAAGGATGTTCATACATCAATGCTTACATGAATTAATAGTTCCATAAAGATTGTTTGTACATCTTTAGTTACAAAACGAACTTTCAACTTTCAAGAATGACAGAAAAATCGGATAGCACAACAATGTTAATGGCTAAACAGTTGCCGTTTTAGACAACTTCTTCCGTACTCTTGTATGTTGCTACAAATAATTCTATCATCTTTGATAACGCTTGACCTCCTTAAGCATAATTGTAACACGTCATGTTTACTTTTTCGCTATAGAGCTTCATTGTTATCATTGATCACAGAGAACCAATTTCTTCATTGCAAGCTATTTGAGAACCTGCCATTCTCATATAAGTGATTAGATAAAGAAACTCACCAGCATTTCTACAACAAAAGGTAAGACCATGTGGTATACGAACTCTAGGCATATAAACTAGGAAAGCGATGTGATGGCGCAAAATTGATGATATAATACATCGTTTTTACAAAATACATAAGCGTCCAATTATTTTATGGGATCCTTGCATTGAAACTAAACTAAATCGTACAGTTTCTTCTATTCTAGCAAATAAATTGGGCCACAGTTCAGCATAACTCATACTGGTTGCGTCCCTAACCTTATAAATTGTAAAAGATGAAGTAACTACTCATTACCATACTCATGCTACTTACAATTTAACCAGATTCATATTTGCCATGCTTTATAGTAAGCTTAAGGAGTTGTGATGGCCTTTCACCTGATATTACATTCACATATCTAATACATCTCGATAAGTAATTGCCAGAACACAAAATGCATTTGTCGTCATAAAACAAAATTTAAGTTTTAGTTTCCGCAACACATAATTCAATAGAAATTGGCAGTCACCAGAATATCATTGTGGTGTCTATGAAGCAATGCTTGGAAAATGTAATCGCAAGAACACAATTTGACAGTGGAATATTATGCAAGTTTCCACAAAGTCACAAATAACATCAATTTTTATGCACAATCTTAAACCTAAACTTACGCAATTCTTGAATTGAAAACTTACCAATTAGCAGAGGATATTTATCTGATGAAAGATTGTTGAAGCAACATTGGCAGAAGAGCCGCTGAATATTGACAGATGAGGAGCCACAAAGTTCAATCTGAGGAGCATCGGAGAAACATCAATGAAGAGGGTGTGGGGTGGGAAGCGACATACGGAACAAAGGAAGGGGTATTAAAGGGTTGATTGGAGCACTGCGCCGCTGCCTATTTTTGGCTGGGTAAACAATCCTTGGGCTTCACAGGGCTCAAAAATAAGACCTAAAGAACCAAGAATCCGCTGAGTGAATAATCATTTTAGGCCATTAGGCTTGAATGAAATAGCACCTAAGGCCTTGATTTCCACACGGTGTGCATTGATCTTACCCTGGCATGTTGCTGGATAATACTTCCTAGTTAACAAAAATGTCGTTTATGCTTGCAGATTATATATAGTTGGGTTTCGAATTGCTTGAGATACAGGTTTAGACTTACTTTGTAATTAAGAATGATAGGTTAGGTTTAATAGTGAGAAAATTAATAATCTTAACATAGGGGAAAGCTGTAGCAAAAACAATAATATAGAAACAGTTTCATCTCACGTCACGCTAAGTGAGTAAGAAAAATAATGCTAACGGGGTACTGTTTTGAGAGTTGCTTTTATTTTATCTGACACTCATAACTGGTGCTTGGTTTTAACATCGGTCGTTGAATGTAGTAATGGCATAGCCTTTGTATGCTCACCTCACTGAATTTTGGGTTTGGTTGTGATGGTTGTAGGACTTGCTATTTCCTTACAACATTGCAGTAGATAGAACAGAGGAAATGAAGAAAGTACTTGGAAAATCTGCTGCGAGTGTGAGTCTCCAGCTTCCCGAGGTTTACCAGGCTAGAAATGAAGAAAGTACAATGGCTAAAAACTTTATTTGTAACACCACCAAGACTCCTCTATTGCGAAGTGGACCTCAAGGTCCTAAGGTACGTACGTATATACAATCATTATTAAGTTATGTTTTCTTAATTTTGATAATTAAGCAATTAAAGAGGAAATATTAGTATTAATTTTAGAGTAGTAGTTATACTAAAACTTGGCACAAGATAACAAAAAAAAAACCCATCAAGTTATGAGTTACAGTGCTATAACTTGAGGCTAGCTATAATTATATAGCCATTCAATTCCCACACTATTAACTTCGATCTTGTCATATATATAACTTTTGTTAATTCTTCATGTATATAGTCACTTTGCAATGCTTGTGGAATCCGACAAAGGAAGGCAAGAAGAGCATTGGCAATCGCAGCCGCGGAAAATGGCAATAGCAATATTCTTGGTGATCAATCAATGATCATGGCACCATTAAAGGTTACAAAAACTCAACTTAAAGATTTCAAGAAACCAAATAATGGGCAAGTTACAAAGTACAAGAAAAGGCAATACTCCAAGCACATCAAAACTACCACCATGGTCACTACAATTACAACTCCACCATCGCCACTATCACCATCACCGTCGCCATTACCATCACCATCGTCATCATCTCTGGCTCGAAAGAATTGTGTGGAGGATTTCCTAGTAAGTTTGAGCAAGAACTTGACATTTAATTACCATGTCTTCCCACAGGATGAGAAAGAAGCTGCAATCCTGCTAATGGCAATCTCTTGTGGCTATGCTCATGAAACCTAATTAATACAAGTTCTTATTTATTTATCTAATTTCTTTTCTTTCAATATGCAATTAAGTGATCAGTTATAGTGATTTAAAACTTATGTTTGGAAGTATATATTACCTTCAGTTTTTCGATTTCATTAGCTAACAGTTAGTGATAATTAAATGAAGGCTATAGTGATTAGCTAGCTAAATGCGATGATCGATATATATGTGGTGAGTTATAATATTTTTGTATAAGAATACATACATATGATGAACATGTTGATAACCAAAAGTAGTGACAATGTATCTCATGTTCTATATATATATATATATATATATATATATGCTTCAAAGTTATTTCATAAATAAAAAAGTTTAATATATTTTTTGCTACTTTTTATTAATTAATTATATTCGGTTGATGTAAAAATTCACACAATCTATGTATGAATCATATCATAAGTATGATTCAAACAGAAGGACGGACAGAAACTATAGATTGTAGGTATACTTTCTTCAGCCTTTTATCACTGTAATATACACACACAAACGTTATATATGCATGTGTTGCAGAATAGATCGAGACAGCTTCAATAAGAGAGAGAGAAAAGAGAAAACATTTTAATTTGTTGCAGAAAAGTGTCTGTATATGGTTTCACGAGAAGCTAGCCATGCAGCTAGCCAGCAATGGATCATATAATAATTTTCAATATGCAAGAACCTACATATATGTCGGTTGCCTGCTGCCATTTACCCTAGCTAGATTATTAAACATACTCGATAAGAATTTTGCTGTTAATTAGTTAATTTAATAAATTTTATTTCTTAATTTTACTATATATTGAGCATTGTGTGTATATATATAACAACAATATCCGATCTCAATTACGAGAGAAGTAGAATGTAGATGGACAATCATACCGTTGCTTAAAGATAAAAAGATTAATTCCTAAATACTAAATTAACATATATACACCATATTCTGCGCAATACACCAGGATCGAATATGTTACGGTTGGTAACAAATTAAGTAAGGGCAGTGGTCGTGAATTATATTGCTTCGTTTCTTGACTTGTTTTAATTACTATAAAAGAATATAATTAATAGTATGTGGTAAAATAAATTATTACTATATAGCGATTACGATTCTATTAATTTGTCAAAGTGAAACAACCCATTTTATTAATTAGTTATGAAACGTGCGTTAGCCGTTAGCAACTTCGAAGTTGAAAAAATGAGTTTACTTGACAAAATTAGTGATGAATTTATGAACCAATACTTGGTATCAATTATTCAATGGGAAATGTTGGTATTGTAGATTTTTAATTAAAAGAAAAATTACTTTTGCCCATAAGGGGAGTGATAAATCTACAACAATGTTTAGTCATGCACAACAATGCATGTTTTATACAGTTATATATTGTGCAGTATAATATGTATATTTGTTGTGAATGGCTAAAAGATGTTGTAGATTTATCATTACCTATTAGATAATATCTACACTACTATATACAACATATATCACCCTTTTCTTTTTCTCAAATTACAGGTTTGGACTACCTAATTTCCCCATTCCTTTTATTTATTATTTTAAAATTTCTACTTGATATACCTATAAGGCCCTTCCCATCCATCACGTTCTCAACACATTCTCGCGCGTTCTCAACACAACCATTGGCATCAAGCCGCAATCTGGAAGGCATATTCTAGTGAGAACGTGATGATGGTGGGGCTTTGTGTGTGTGTATGTGTTATATATATGTATATATATATAAAGAAATAAAGAAATGGTGTATGATGTGACGATGATGTGGCAGTGAGAAGTTGAAAATTTGGGGAGAATGATGGTATTGTTGGTAGGGGGTAAATTCTAGGAGGAAGGAATGATGTGGCAGTGAGAATTTGAAATTTTGGTGGTATGGTTGGGAAGGTCATAATACCCTTAATGAAATTAATTTACAACATTCACCCATTAACTCATAAAATAACTACACTACCCTCTTTTACATCAATAACCTTTTCATCAATAGCCTACACTACTCGCCGCCGCCATCACCACCACCCGTCGTCGCCACCACTATACCGTCGTTGCATCATGCGGACATCCATCTAGTTAGCAATAAAAGATAAACAAACTTCAAGGTTTAAATTAAACCTTGTTGGAAAGTATTATAAGAACTTTGACACTTTAATATTATCACTAAATATATATATATATATATATATGCTTTATATATTATTATTTGTGTCTTCACCCGATCCGAATCGACCCATCTTTTTCTTGGTTTGTCAATGTTATCTTAAAGGGTAAATGGGTAGGAAGCCTCTGGTCTCATGTACCGTCTTGGTACCCAGAGCGCACACCGCATATAACTCTTGTCTAGTGAGTCACCATCCTCACACATGGATCACAAAATATAGTTTTCCCACTTGACTTTGACAAGTTTCGAACCCGTAACCCACACCCTTCATGTGTACATGTGGTCATATGGTGGCGATACCACTTCATCTATTGATGGATTGGTTTGTCAATGTCATCTTAACTAAATCATCATATCAAAGTCTATATGAACCATGTGATTTTTAGTTCTAGATCCACCACTATTAATGGTTTGGTGTGAAAGCATCGATACCCATGTCAATTCTTTAGCGCTAAGGGGGGTGAGTTGTTTGCCGAGCACGATGTCAGGCCGGGGCCATCCCCTTGATCGGTTCAGATACTTTGTTCCGCTTTGTCATATACAATCGAAACCATAATATTTAATTTTTTATTCAGAATTGAATGTTCGTTTGATTAAATTGGTCATTAATCATTGAAACACATTTAAACATAAAAAAATAAAATAATAAATAAACTTAGAAATGAGTAGCACATGTGGGTAGGCTCATAATGGTCCTCTTCAATTCCTCCGTCTATGATCGATCGTGCTTCCACAAGAGCAAAAGCCTATTCGTCCGTCAACCGCAAACTTAAGTATGTCACATCACGCCAGCCTTCATCATTCACGATCTGCTACGTCCATCTGTAGAACCCCATTAATGCAGGTGGTCTTTGTCATTGAACATTATATATAGGCGTAAGATTGAGAAGGTGTTCACATTTTTGTTTGTTCAAAATAATACGGAGTAATAATAATAACGATGCAGGTAATGCAAAGGTGCAAATAGTCCTTATACATGTCGTACGTTAACGAAATAAATATGATATAATATTGTTCTCATACATTCTTATGTTAAAATCAAAATAGCATATGCTTAAAAATCATCCTCCGTATTTTATGTGATTAGAATCTTGTTACATATGTCAGCATGATCGATCATAAACCATTATATAATTGATTTATTAGCCTAATTGTACATGATTTATATAGGCAATTGTTAATTAATATCCTTTACTTCTTTGTATTTTATGTCTAATTTTTGTCTTTTTGGTTACTTGATTACTATTTGCATAAGCATTTTGTAGGTCTATTGTATTACCTGGATGCTTATGGAGCTATTATAGAGCTAAAACGAGCAAAAGATGTCATAGAATGGCGATCAAGTGAAGTAGTGATTTTTGGGTATGGTTAGTGGCAAAATCAAAGACAATAAACTAGACAAAAAGCTGATGGAAAAAGGAATATTATGGCCTTCCCGCGATGGAGCTCAAAACAGCGGCTTGGCTAGCCACTGACCACTGTACGTAAGTCTGTAACTCCCATTTTGATGTCAGTATGTCACTCACGCTCGTCAAGGGCTGCCTCTCCTAGTGGGCCAAGAATCAAAAGCCCAAAACTATTTGGGCTGTTTTTTGTTTTCCTTTTTTCGGACACTCGCGCACAGTCGCACGCAGTTGGGAGGTGGTAAACGATAACTTCTACAAGCCACCAAAAGCATCATTAAGTTTTTTAACACTTTTTTTTTATTCTCCCATGACTTTTCAAATGTGAATGAACTTAAAAAACGTGTGATATATATATATAGGAAGGTGAGTGTATGAGGTTGTCACACATGTTGTGAAATCCCTCACATGCTACTTTGTGACAATTGTCACCTGGGCGTTCTAAAAATCCGTACGATATGTCATAGAATAGTCAAGGTCGAGTACTAAAATCAAAACTTATGTTGAGTAAACATGTTCTAAGGATCTAAAGTGTTGGTGTGCGGACAGATATCGTGGAAACTTTGGTTATCTAGTAACAAGAATTGACAGCGAGTCGGTACGAATCTAGAGTTAACTAGTCGTCTATTGGAAATGCCAAATTTAAAAGGGAAATGCGTTAAAAATAAAATAAGTGAACTTTAAATAAGAAATACTATCATGTGACCAGTCGTTTAAAAGGTAATTCAAAAATATGTTTTACTACGTCAATGAAATATTTTATCGAGTCTCGAGTTAAAAGTTTTAGCTAAACGAATCATTTTTCGAGAAAAACTGGATGGAGACGCGAGAGTGAAAGGGTTGGAATAAAACCCTCCCCACCCTCACTTTCCTCCTCATTTATCATTTCACTTTCTCTCTCTAAAATACCAAACTCTCCAACTTCTCTCCACTCTCTCTCTTTCTCTCTCTCTATCTTTCTAGAAAATCACCATTTTCTTTTCTCTTCTTCTTGAATTCGGTTTACAAGGCAAGGAAACAACAAGATTTCATCTTCATCTTCATCATCATACTCGGGTTTTATCTCAAGGATTTGTATGTAATATTTAAATCTCTTTTTCAACTCGTTTTCTAGCCAAAAATCATGATTTAAAAGCTTGATAATATCTCCTATGGCTAGATTTATCAAAAACGCACCTTGGGTTTGTGTAAATCGAGTTTAGCAGGTCGAAAAATGAATTTTTAATCAAAAAATCGCGTTTTCGATCAGATCTATGATCAGTTTCGGTTGGACCGAAATTAATTAGTTTCGACCGAAATTAATTAATTTCGATCTGACTTTTAGTTTCGGTCTGACTTTTAGTTTCGGTTTGACTTTTAGATTCGGTTTGACTTTTCATTTTCGGTCGAATCTGCTATTTTGGGTCAAATCTGTTATTTTCGGTCAAATATGTTATCTTCGGTCGATTCTGTTATTTTCAGTCGAAATTATTATTTTCAGTACGGTCAAACAAAATTTTATAAATTCGGTTGAACTTATTTTAGTCAGACGAACGTATTCTTTGGTTTTGTTTAAATGACTAAAACGTTAATTGTTAGTTCTGGTATCGTCGGCTTTGTATGTCGTTAACCAATTTTTTTTAACGTTTAAGGCATTTCTAATAAACCAGGGCTAACGAGCATAGAACTTCATTGATATATTGTCATGTGCTAATGAAGTACGCGTACGCTAGGTGTTGACTTACGAGGACGTTGACTGTGCGAGTACGTAGCTCATTGTGCTAAGTCGTCAAGCGTATTTTACGCTCTCAGGTGAGTTTCGTAGCCATTTTTATCTAGCTTTTGGGGTGGAAAGATACTTAAAAACTGTTTTCTACTGTTTTTATGCCGTAGATACAAACTTTGTTTTATGTACTACCTATGTGATGTTTCGGAGTATAGTGCCTTAGTCAGACTTATCCGTACATAAAGTGGCCGTCATGTCATGCCATATGTGATCGAGTCATGTCATGCTATATGTGTTCGAGTCATATCATTCTATAGGTGTTCGAGTCATGTCATGCCATATATGTTCATAAATAGGTCGCCATGTTCATAAAAAGGTTGTCATGTTCGTAAATAAGCTGTCATGATCATAATTGGTGCCTTTCGTGGGATACGAAATATGGTGTACTTAACGTGCAATATGTGTGATTATGTGTGTATTATATGTGTGTTGACGTGCATCCATTTTGACGAGAGTGGGGGGATACCAAATGGTGCGGTTCACTCGGTATTCTATCTTGTTCATACGTACATTGATATCGCCTATTTTAGACATATTTATTTTCTGCGATATCATTATTTTTACGTTTGAATTATTATCATTTTTATAGACTTTTGTACTTAATATGTGATTTATTTAATTATAGGTCTATAAGGTGAAATATGATGAGAGTGGGTCAAATCAAGATTATTTGTGAAGAAAATGAAGATTGGTGCAGAAAAGACGAAGTATGTGACACACATTAATTTATTTGTTGCATAAATATTAAGAGAACACTCGGACCAAATAAATATTTGAGGAACTCGGCTAAGAAGGTGCGATGCAAAGAAATCCCAACTTGGGTTTCAAATGGAAGATATATCATCTATTATATAATAGATATTATTATGATGAAAGTGGAAAGTTAGGTTGGGTGTAGGCACAAACGAATAAAAGAAAAAAAGAAAGAAATATAAGAACCTAATTTTGTTAGGTACATGATGTGTTGGTGCGTGAGTGGAGCCGTTAAAAACAAAAGAAAAAGGCCACTCCTACAACTATTATTCCTATTATATTTAAGAGGGGTGACACAAAAGGAGAGGTGTGCTCGTTGGGAGTTTTGGCCAAGAGTGAGAGATCGAGGGCGTGAGGTGATGTGTGTGTGAGGAGGTGGTGTGCATGTGTTGGTGACTGACAGAGAGCTCGTGGGAATTTAGGCATAATCTTGGTCATATTAGAAAAATGTTCATTTTTTCTCATCATTTTCATGTTGGAGAAACTTGGATACTAGTTTGATTTACATCTTCCTTTTCATCATTCGATAATTGGTATAGTAATGTTTTCACCTCTTGTTAATTGTTTTACTTATTTCAATATGTGTGGCTAGTAATTTTATCATCCGTCAAGATGACGTGAAACTAATTGAACGGTTGCACAATTTTATAAATTCAAGTTGGTATATTTAACGTTGTGTTGAAATCTTATTGTTTAAATCCTTATCATTTATCTTTGAATTGTTGGTGATATACGTATGTTTACAAGTTGATCGTTGTTTATCATATGTATATGATTTTGATTGTTTAGGCAAAAACAATTGGGTCTAGTTCATGGTGTGATAGAATTTCAATTCATTGATAATATGAATTAAAGTATTAACAATTTGGTCTAGTTCATGGTGTGATAGAACAATTTGGTAAACACACTTGTTATCTTAAATAACCAAAACAATTAATTGATTAGGAAAATTGTATCAAATGTTGATGGTGTCAGT